>CAUYRT010059851.1:0-30401 GCA_963574885.1 Lepilemur ruficaudatus | reverse complement strand
ATTGGCCAACTAAAAATATATAGAAAAAATTAGCTGGGCATGGTGGCGCATGCCTGTAGTCCCAGCTACTCGGGAGGCTGAGGCAGGAGGATTGCTTAAGCCCAGGAGTTTGAAGTTGCTGTGAGCTAGGCTGATGCCATGGCACTCTAGCCAAGGCAACAGAGTGAAACTCTGTCTCAAAAAAAACTATTTTGGACAGTAGGAATAAACCTAAGCACAAATGACAATCATCACTCACAGCTATAATTTATCTAAATCATGCATACTGAAGTAAACAAGAAAATGCAATTTTAAAAAATATTTCAATTTAAACATTTAAAATTATTAAAATAAATTTTAATAAAATACATGCTTAAGCCAAGTTTTGGTATTTTCACAGTTTAAAATCTATGATATACTTTCTAGTTCTTAGAAAAGCTCAACTAGATATTGCTTCACATTCCTTTCCCTTTTTTCACATTTGTTCTCCTCCATAAGTAATGAGTCTTACAAATGAACGTGACAACTATTCATCTCCAAATAGACAATACTGACACAGTTCATAAAATCCTTTAAATGATACTGACATTCCTATTATGCTCGTTCCTTTAATTTTCAGAATCCTTAAAAAAATTAACGTCAATCTCTTCTATCCAAATGCTCCAGTTTACCTAATATATGCACACTTGATTTTAATTTAAAGAATCCATTTTTAATTTAAAGATTTAAAGATTTTAATTTAAAGAAACACTAAGGTGTTTTAGTTTTTCAACAAATATTTGCAAATATAAACAATTCTCTACAAAGCTCTAACAAACTAAGGGAAATAGGACATTTTTTTTAACAGTAATCAAAGTGAATAACAGAATGACAACAGAACTAAAATGAAATGCATATTTGAAACAGGTAAGTTCAATTACATTTTTGTACAATAAATCATATAAACATGGTTCAAAAAGCATGACTGCCCGTTGCATCTAAAAGACAATCAAGTAAACAATCTTAGCAAAGCTTTTAAGGGAAATAAAAAGAAGTAGAACTCCATAAAAGGGGGGAAAAATCTGTGTTTGGGATCACACAATTCAAACCATGAATGTGAATTAAGTGTCTGTGCTTTCCAAAATTGAAGTTACTATATCCATGAAAGGTAGTAGCGGAGTTAAGAAAGATTCCACTCATTTTCTTCAGGGAAACCATGTCAATTTTATCAGAACTGCTGCTTCTTTATCTGCCTCCTTATACCATTCTCATCCTCCATTAGTCCTTTATCTAGCATATACCATTCTGTCATCATTCAACCTCTGCCTAGCTTTTCCTCACTTTCTATCACTGCTCCTAAGCCAAAATTTATTTAGAAATGATTAAACAAGCAAAATAATTCCAACATAACAGAAGGAAAAATTGAAGTAAAATCAAATTAAAAGCATCTGTATGTGAAAAGAACTGGGCAAAGCAAACAAATGGCATCTCTGTTCTAACTGGATAGCAGAAAAAAGCTATCACATATCTATGTTACAATTAATAAAAAACTGCTACACACATACACACACACATGCTTAAACTAGAAAGTCTTGGAACTAAGTGAATAAATTAAATGTGTGAATTTTCAAGACTAATTATTAAACATCCTGATTAACTCTGTAAATTAGCAACCAATTTGATTTATCACACTGAATTAGTTATGCTTTGTAACAACTTGGTAATATATTCATTGTAGTATTTTGCTCTCATGAATTTAAAAGCTGAGTCAGCAGCCCCTGGGCAACCCAGTGAGACCCTGTCTCCACAAAAAATTTAAAAATTAGCCAGGCATGGTGATGCACACCTATAGTTCCAGCTACTGAGGAAGCTGAGGCACAAGGATCACCGGAGCCCAGGAGTTTGAAGCTGCAGTGAGCTATGATCAGGTTCTCCAGCCTGGGAGAGAGAGTAAGACCCAGTCTTTAAAAAAACAAAAACAGGCTGGGCGCGGTGGCTCACGTCTGTAATCCTAGCACTCTGGGAGGCCGAGGCGGGCAGATAGCTTAAGGTCAGGAGTTTGAAACCAGCTTGAGCAAGAGCGAGACCTCGTCTCTACTATAAATAGAAAGAAATTAATTGACCAACTAAAAATATATAGAAAAAGTTAGTTTTTTTCTAATTTTTTAGAAAAAAAAGGCATGGTGGCACATGCCTGGGGTCCCAGCTACTTGGGAGGCTGAGGCAGGAGGATCGCTTGAGCCCAGGAGTTTGAGGTTGCTGTGAGCCAGGCTGACGCCACGGCACTCACTGTAGCCCGGGCAACAGAGTGAGACTCTGTCTCAAAAAACAAACAAACAAACTAACAAACAAATGCTGAGTCAGCAATAACATGAAAATTAGTATTTTGGACAAAAAAGAAATCTTACTTATAAGGAATCTGAAAATCTAACCTTCCAAAACAGGAAATGAAAACATACAGAATTTCATTCTTATATAATTTTAAAGCTCCTTCCACACCATTAAAATTCTATATGCAATACTATCAGATATATATAACTCAGCCATGGTCCATGGTTGGTATCCAACCATACTACCTATTCCTGGGATCCCCTCAAATCTAAGGGATAAACAATGTTAAGTTCTCTAATTAGCAATATTCATGAATAGAGAGGCTCTCACTCATCTGTTTCAACAAATAATAATAAACTGTAGTTAAGTACTTTTTAACAAAAATACTGTTCCTAATTACAAAATTAATCACACTACAAAAAAGCTAAAAAACAGAAAAAATAAAAAATAAAAATCAATCTTAATCTTGCAGTAAACAGTTATTACTGTGGTACAAATCTTTCTACTAGAACTTTTTTTCTCAATTCAGTTAATTGTGGATATCCTGTTCTGAAATGTACTTATATCATCTCTTCGTTTGGAACAAAAATTTTAGTAGCTGCATAGCATTGTATCAGATCATGAATACAGCCTGATTTGTTTAATCATGTCTGTGTCATGGGAAATCTAAGTTAAATAGCCTTTCATGTAAATTTTTGTGTAGTTTTTTTTTTTTTTTTTTTAGAGACAGAGTCTTGTTCTGTTGCCCTGGCTAGGGTACAGTGGCATCATCATAGCTCACTGCAACCTCAAACTCCTGGGCTCGAGTGATCCTCGTGCCTCAGACTGCTGAGTAGCTCGGACCATAGGCACACACCACCACGCCAGCTAATTTTTCTATTTATAGAGATGGAGTCTCATTCTTGCTCAGGCTGGTCTCGAACTCCTAATCTCAAGTGATTCTCCCACCTTGGCCTCTCAGAGTGCTATGGTTATAGGCGTGAGCCACCCTGCCCGGCCAAATTTTTAAGGTTCTTTAAAGATACTGCCAATTTTCTCCCAGAAAGGTTGTGTAAGGTTGGTCTCACCCCTATTTTTAATAATGGTTTCATTGAATCCTAGTTAGCAAGA
The DNA here is from genome assembly GCA_963574885.1 of Lepilemur ruficaudatus. Taxonomy (NCBI): domain Eukaryota; kingdom Metazoa; phylum Chordata; class Mammalia; order Primates; family Lepilemuridae; genus Lepilemur; species Lepilemur ruficaudatus. The sequence continues at coordinate 27,002 of CAUYRT010059851.1, read as the reverse complement.
TGAACTGTTGTCATATTTTTATTGGCATTACATATTTCTTTATGAATTTTCATTTTCTTCACTAATGTCATCTTGTCAATTTTTATATTGGTTTATTCCTGTTCTTAGTATTTCTAAATTTTGAGATTTTTCGCTTTTTTATGCTAAGAAAAGGTTTTTCCCACTCTAAGATCTAGTAAACACGTATTTCCTAATTTTTACTATCTCATTTTTAACTCATCCCATATTTAATTTGTCATATAGCAAGGTTGGAATCTATGGGTTTCTCTTTTGATAATAAGCCACTATTCTAGCCAAGTACCCAGAATCATCCAGGGCTGCAACACTGACAATGGGTTGCGTGAATTATGGCTCCTATGGGACTAGCACTTCCTACCCCTTTTCTGGGTTCGTACCAGGGGGCTCTATATCCATCTCCTCACCATTAATTCAAAATGCTACTTTTGTTATATATTTTTATATATGGGTATATTTTTAGCCTTGAATTCTGTTCCCCGATAGTAATATTTGAGCCACCCCATTTTTATCAGTATAAGTTAATATCAAAGCAGCTCCCTTCTTTTTATTCATTTTTAAAACCCTTAGCCTATCCCAGCCAACATATTTTCTTAGAATACTTATTTCAATACATTTCAATTCATGTATAAATTATTTCGATAAAACTACTGATATTTATTAGTAGTGTGACCTTACAAAATAGGGACCACAGCAGTGCCCACATAATAGGGCTATTGCTGAATAGGTTACCAATGACTTTGAACTAAGGAAACGAAAGTAGATATGGACATGGCTAGACTTATAGCAAACATGGGTAGAATCTGACTGGATTGAGGAGAGGCAAAAGCAGAAAAAAGACAGCAGTAACAAGATGACATCTACTTTTTTACTAGCTCATGATGTTATACATGTAGGTAGAAAATTTAAGAGGGGAAATGATGGAGTTTGGTATTGAACATTTGAAATACTGGTGCGATATACAAGATGAAACAAAGGACCAAAGGTACAGAAGAAAGGCTAAACTTCTTCCACTAAAAATGCAAGGAAAGCTCTTAAGATGAATTTAAGCACAGGTAAGTTAGAAAATACAGGCAAACAAAAACTCAGGGAGTTCTAACTGAGCATTCTCTAGTTTATCTGAGAAGTAATCGTGCTCTTCTGCTGACAAATGGGTAGAAGTTTAGGATAAGGTAATGAGCATGAGGCAGATTAAAAGTTTAAAACAGATATTGTAGGAAACATGAAAATAAATGAAATAAAAATATGTCAAAGGATTTCTACATAAGTGCTGAAGGTCTGGCTCAGAATGCAGACTCTAAGACTTCAAATGGCACTAATCTGTAATAATATTAGCTGTTACTAATTTAAAGATTATTACTGCTGTGAGTTCAATTCTACTATGAAAATTTCTTCATCAGTAATTTCAGCAAATTGTCTATTTTTGGAATGAGTATGGTGGAGGGATATCCCATATCCCTTAATAGTTCTAACAGGTGACTCAAATTTTGACAAGCAGAACATTAACTGTGCAATTACATTTGAACATAACTTTGTTGAAATCATTTTCCACCTACATTTGACTTTATCTCCCCACTGGAATTTTTTTTTCATCTGTTACTAAACTTAGTAAGACTGATTCCAGGATTATACTACTTATAGATGAAAATTCTTTCCTCAGTTTTATATTATAAACTCTTTTATTATCCACCACCCCATCTCAACCTAATTAGACTTGTTTTAATACTTAACCGTTGGGAGTAGTAGGCCTAAGTATTCATAACATAACAATTCTTCAACATGAGTCACACAAACAATGCTAGGAAAACAAAGTAAGCACTAGTATAAGGAAAGAGATTATCTTCAGAAGAAACTATCGAAACAGGCAAATATCTAAAATACATTTTATCTTAAGTGTATCAATGATGGCGTTTAAACAAGCTTAGTGCTGAGGTTAGAAAAATAAACATGGCTCTCTTCACTTCAGTACCTCGCAAATTATTGATTACACCTCTAGAGAAGCAGTAATACGAATTAAAAAAAAACCCAAAATACCTATATTTAGCTTTCAGCTATGATCATATTTAAACAGTCCAGTATTCACAGCCTTTCTTCAGCTGGTCCCTCTCAAGAAGATTTATATTCTTGTTTAAATTTTCTTGTCCCTTGGGCTTCTATGCAAATCCTCTCCCTCTACCCATATATTTTCTAAAAATAATTTAAATTTATCATTAAATCTTTCATATTAATACATACTTCCATTTTTAAGAACTGTTCCCCTCACAAGAAATTAAAAGTGTATGTCTATATAAAACAAATTAAAACTGACCTTGAATGTAAACTAGCACTTAGCACAAAGCCTGGCACACATCATAGGTACTTAAGAAATAATCAAGAAAATGAATGAACAACTTTACAAGTTAACTACTTTAGCCTATAGCCTGCTCCCCATCCACCAAGGGAAAGACTCCTCATTTTCTTTCCTTAGAACTCCCTTAGTGCTAAATCTTCCATTTCTCTCCCATCCCTCCACCTCAAGACTAAGGATTCAGTCTTTGCTATACCTTCTTCCTCTATCCCAGGTCTGCAATCACACTGTAACCTAAGTAGGCAACTCAACCTTTATGACCATGAGAGATTCTACCTCCTCAAGCTCATTAATACTTTGGATAGACACACCTCTGGCAGGTAGAAGAGAAAGGAGCTAGAAGAAAACTGATTAGTTGGGAGCACAGGGATGCAGATTAAAGAAATTTAATCCTAAAATAGTTTGATGGATTAAGAGTTTGTGAGTGTATGGGTACATATTATCTGAGAGTCTGAGCTTAGGGGAATAACTTAACTGTATATTCTATTACATTGGCAGTGGCTAGAAACTAAAAAAAAGTGAACAGAGAATTAATAATTTTATCTAATTACCATACAACACACCAATCACTAACTGTTAGATTCATTTAACTTTAACTTTCATTAGATAACATTAAGTGCTATTTGTACCCTTAATTCTCAGGTTTTAATTATACAGAAAGGCAGTTAACTGATATATTTTTTTAATTTTAAAGAAAACACTACTCATATTAACTCAAATATAGGGACAATAACAATAGCAGCTAACAACTGCATAGCATCTGTGTGCCAGGACTATTCTAAGCGCTTTTCAGAGCACAAGTCTTTTAATCTTCACAACAACCCTATGAGATAGGTACTATTATTATCCTTTACAGATTTGAAAAAAGTTAAGAAACTTGCCTAAAGTTACACAGCTAACAAATGATAGAACCGTGATTTGAACTTAAGACAATCTGGCTAGAGAGCCTATGCTCTTAACCATTAGGCCACATTTACTATTTTATGATAACTAGCTTGTTCTCTACTTTTAGTGATACCAACAAGGTCTCAAATATAGTAAATATTTTACACAATGTTAACAGGATTAAGAAAGTCAAATGATTTGCCAAGGGAACTGCAAAACAATTCCTTTCATGATCGTTGTGAAGAATCACAAATATTTATTTGAATGCCACAAGGGGAACTGGGGTGGAAGAAAAATGGAAATATGTATTTCACTGGATATAAGATTCCACTGATTGAAAATATATCACCATTCTACGTATTACTGAGAAAGCAAACTCTGCCAAACTATAATATGCTATCATTTCTAAATACACCAGGATATAAAAAGTAAACAAAAATATAACTAAGTCAATGAACTACAGTCACTTACCTAGGACACCTTCAATATATGGTTGCCTAATATTAACAGATGAGACCATGTAAAAGAAAATTAGCATTTCTTGAAATCTGCTATACCTTTCTGGGAATCTGTATATTTGAAAGAAATAAAGGACTTAAGAACTGCCTACACTTAAGATTGAAGTGTAAATTGCAATTGTAGAAAACTTCAAGATAACAAGAGAAATTGGTTTACCTAATATATGCCTGGATTAGGGCATAGGTATTTATTTGCTATTGCTGCCATAGCAAAATACCTCAGACTGGGTGGGTTAAAGTACTCAGATTTATTTTCTCACAGTTCTGGAAGCTAGAAGTCCAAGATCAATGGTGCTGGCAGGTTTCATTTCTCCTGAGGCCTCTCTCCTCGCCTTACTGATCCTCATCTGGCCTTTTCTTTGTATACATGCATCCCTGGGTGTAGGGGTGTGGGGGTGTGGGGCGGTGTGTGGGTGTGTGTGTGTGTGTCTTTCCACCCCAACTCTCCTTATAAGGACACCAATCATACTGGATTAGAGTTCCACTCTCACGACCTCATCTAACCTTAATTAACTACTTAAAGGCCATATCCCCCTATCTCCAAATACAGTCATTATTGGGGGTTAAGGCTTCAGCATACGAATTTGGGAGACAATACTTAGTCTATAACAACATATAACAGCTGATCTTATTGGAATCAAATACAAAACATCTAGAATATGGAATACAAAACATCGTATCTGTTATAGCAAGCTACTGTTGACGTAACAGTATTCAATACAAACTCATTTCTACATTAGAATCAACAACTCAAAAATAACACAAAACAGACCAGCTCTTCATTTGAGACTAAAACAAATCACCATATAGGATTTTTGAATATTATTTAAGGCTCAAGAAAGTATTCTTATTTTTGATTCTTGCTACATTCTTATACTAGTATCAATTCACATTTTGTGTTATACAAAGGCAAATCTCGCTTTCAGGCACTTTTTGCATACTATAGTCTACATTACTTAAGAATAAAGATCACTGTTTATCTTTGACTCACCAGCACCTTGCAAAGTGCCTGACATATAGTAGCTGCTCAATAAATGTCACGGGGGGGGGGGGAGGAAAAGAGGGAAGGAGGGAGAAGGGGAGGCAAGTGAGAAGATGAAAGGACTTTAGATATTTATCAATTCAGGGTACTGCACTCTTAATTCTTACCTGCTTTAGTTTGGTACCCTGCAGATTATTTCAACCAAAACACTTAACATTCAAAGAAAGAATGAAAAATACATAACAAATTTAAGGTGTAACACAAACTTCAGTTGGTTCTTGGCTTCATGTCACAGCTCATAAAAGTATAATAGAAAGCAAGAAAATCTTCTCAACGAAATGTCCAGCTCCCTCAAATGAGCATTTAAATGCTATTTGAAAGCAGAAATACAGTTTAAAAAACCTTTCAAAGCCTATATAATTGTCAGAAAGTCTACTAATACAGTTTTTAAAGCCAGCTAATTCTAATAGTTCCACAAGAAATTTTTACAAAACTCTATCCCTAGACAGGCACAGTGTCTCATGCCTGTAACCCTAGTACTCTGAGAAGCCAAGATGGGAGGATCCCTTGAGGTAGAAGTTCGAGATAAGCCTGAGCAAAAGCAAGATCCCATCTCTACAAAAGATAGAAAAACTAGCAGGGCATGGTCTCTACAAAAAATAGAAAAATTAGCCAGGCATGGAGGCCCATGCCTATAGTCCCAGCCAGCTACTTAGGAGGCTGAGGCAGGAGGATCACTTGAGCCCAGGAGTTTGAGGTTGCAGTGAGCTATGATTATGCCACTGCGTTCTAGCCAGGATGTCAGAGGAAAACTAACAAAAAAATTTTTAAAAAATTAAAAAAATAAAAAAAATTTATACCCCCACCCCAAAAGCTTCATAAAATATAGCAGTTATATACATAACTACTATAAATCCTAGATGTTCAGAAACCAACCACTAAGTAGTCACCTCATTGAGGGTTTCTTTAAATTTGTGGCTCTAATCTACAAAAGAACAGTAGAAGCAGAATAAGCTGGAGCTCCATGAAAAGAGATATTCTTAAATGGCTTACCTGTTATATTTCAGCTGTCAAGGAACATCAGTATTTTACATAGCAAAAATAAAGCAGTATCTAAACGTTTCATATCTTAATCATATGAAAAAGATTTCAACAGCACTGGACTAAGTAATAGCTACACAAACAAAAATGGATTATTTTCAGTCTACTATTTGATTTGTGTCCCATGCTTCTCTATAAATTCATATAGTTCAGTATGAAGCAAATGGTAAGACAAAAATACTACTTTCTTGATTCAGATGTGTCAAATCAAACATTAACATACAACAGCTACTTAAAAGGGAAAACATTCCTTCAGTATAAATGTGCTTATTATGTGGTTTCTCTTCTTTGTAACTGAAATTTAAGATTTGTTTAAACTGCCAAAATCTCCTATCACTGGGTTTTAGTTTATTTTAAAAAGATCCAAAGTTCTTGATCTCATATGTCAGAAGGATAGGACTTTTACAACGAGAAAGACAGAAAAAAAATGTCCACAGAAAGTAAATTTTGTCTCAATTTTGACATTTATTGAAAAACGCTTTTGTGCAACATACTTTTCAAAGCCTTTTGAAGAATGATAATATGCCTTTTCCATTACATAATTGAGATCAAACTATATGCCTAACAATTACAACCATGAAGTATTCATTTACATACCTTTTTTCAGTGTTCAGAACAGGTTTACTGTTGACCAAATCACTAAGTGCAAGATACAAATAGGACACTAGATAAAAATTGTATTTCTCCATACCCCAGTTGTCTTCCTATTCTCTTTATCAAATAACCAGTATTTAAATAGTACCTTGCTTCAGGAAGTTTAAAAAAAAAACCTCTTACTTATATCAATGATTCCCTTAAAAAGAAAATCTGTGAACAAAGATAAGAAGCTTTGTGCTTTTTAAATTTTGTTTGCAAAAATATTTTCAATTTAAAGAACAAAATCCATGGTAAAGAAAAGACAACTTTACCTGAGGTCCAAATTGAAACTAGGATTTAAAATTTCCTTAGATTCCAAGCAGATTTGAGTTTACATGTCCTAACACTAATACTTCTGAAGTAAGGATGATAGTTTCCAAACAGCACATCAAGAGTACAGTGAACTCACAGACAACTCAAAAGACAGTCTGAGAGAAACAAACTAATTTTACGTATCTGTGGAATACTACATGAACCACTAGCTCAGGATAGTTCAGTTTCAAAATTAGATCCTGTTATATTCCTTTCCATGCTATCATATTTTTGCAATACTGAGTCTAATTAAGAAACAAAAAAGAAAGAACCATGCTCCCTCCAACCCCCAAATCAATGTGGAATAGGAAATGAGGGTAGAGGTTCCAATCTGATACCAAGGTTTAACAAGTTGCACGGTACCCAAGAGATGTACACATCCCATTAGAAATTTTGGCTACTTAGAATGAAATAAAAATATTTCTTCAAATAATTCATATATATTTATTCAAATGGCTACTAAGTTGATAGGACATAAACACGTATGTTGTTTAGACCTAACTAATAAGTAAATGAAACTATTTGGTTATTTCTTTAGATCTAAGGGCATCATGAAGAAATTACCAACCCACTAAAAGTGTAGTGAACTGAGAAAGTTTGGGAACCTTTGGATCTGGACAGAAACTGAAAAGTCACTGGGACTATAACTAAACTTTGCAAAACATTAACTGACTACTTTGGCTTACAGTATGATCAAAGGCTGCTAGAGTTGTATAAGAGCTAATATACCCCACGTACAAAAAAGTCCTCACACCTCTCAAAGCGCACTCTCCACCACTACTGTCTTTCCTTAACTGAAATCCCGCTCTGGCTTAATGAGTCCAGTTATTCTGCAGCTCTCTCCAGAGGAAAATGCTCCTCTGTCCTCATTTGGACTTGCATAAACTTATCTTTTTTTTTCGATACTTTTAGGGAAAACATCTCGTAGTCTCATGATAAGGTCAAAACTCTTTAACACAGGTCTTGGTAACAACATACCTTATAAACAGCAACACTGTTAACATTATACAGAACTTTTCTAAAATACTTTCAGTTATTAGTTCCAAATATAGTCTTTCATTGTACAATTTGAAAGCCCACTGAGCCAGTTCATTGCGATCTGGTTATAACAAGTCAAGGAGACAGCAGCTTTCAGTAGACCAAACCCAGGATTCTCAATTAAGAACAAGTAGCTTCATGTCAGATTGTCACTATGTTCACGTAATTTAGGCAAATCCCTCAATCTCCTCAATCTCAGTGTCTTGAACCATAAAAGGGTCATTTTTATAATATAACTGCAAGTTGAATATCCCTTATCTAAAATGCTTGGAACCAGAAGTGTCTTGGATTTCAGATTTGGGAATATTTGCATTATACTGACTCAGCAGCCCTAATCCAAAAATCCAAGATCAGTAATGCTCCAATAAGCATTTCCTCTGACCATCACATTAGCACTCCAAAAGTTTCACATTTTGGAGCATGTTAGATTTCAAACTTTCAGATTAGGGATACTCAATCTGAACAGTTTAGTGATGTTCAAAATGGCATTACGCCATTCATAAAACATTACTTGTTAAATGAACAACCTAATGGGTACACCTCATTCTCTCAAATATTTATATAAAAGACACTTGTGTTAGCTCCTGGGGATAGAGTAGTAAGACAGAAATAACTTCCTTCTCATGGAACTTAAGATTCCAATGAGGGAAATAATATATTAATCTCAGTTCCCTTCCACTAAAATGATAATTAAGAAATTTTTAAAAGATTTAATTAGCACATAATGACAAAAAACCTATCAATAACAGGATGAAAGATGACCACTAAATTTTAGAATATAGAAAGCAGATGGACAATTGCGATTTAGCAGAGCTGAGATTTCAGAACACTGAAATCTATACGCCAACCAAAAAAGGAAAAAAAAATTATTTCAAGGAATTGGACAAAAGACTTAGGAACTGGAAGTATCAGAAGACACTAAAGGTAAGGGGAAAGGGTGGACAAAAGCTGAAGGAATGGTAAAAAGTACATACAGGAAGAAATAAAGCTACTTCCTCAGCCAGGCAATTATACCATCCCCATGTTAATAGCTTATTCTCTGCAAATACTGAACCAAAGACATGCCTGACTCTGAGACATCAGTAATAATCAAGGGTGGAGGTGAGCAACGAACCATACAAGAAACAAGAAGTGTCTACATATAAAATAGTAGCATTTCCAGTCCCCTTTCCCCACGTGGATCTCAAAACACTAAAATGAAAAAAAGTATAATAAATATTCCTTGTATTTTTAGATTTATCAGATTTACTATGTATAGTAAATATTTATAATGGTTCCTGTTCACCAAAAAGCCATATTTTACCATCAAAGAAAAAGATTTACTATGTTCAAGTTTTATACAGAAAGAGAGAAAAAGGAGAAAGGGAATTATTTTCAGAGACTAAATGATCATCCTGTCAGGGATGCTTAAGCAACAAATAGAGGTAATTCAATGAAATCTTAGGTAGTACACAAAACAAAATGGTTATGTAGTTATTTTAATACACATTAGAAAAAACACAGCTAGGATATTTAACCTGTAATTTCACAGATATTGTTTAGTCAATAATAAAAAATTTAAAAAATATTAATTAATATTAACACAAGCATTTTGTAGAAATGGTAACAGTATGTGAATGTCTAAACTTTGAGGCATACTACTGCAGAGACAATTACTAAAGTAAGCGGTAAAGTTAAGGCCAGATAAACTATAATTTCTTCAAACTTCAAAGATTCCTCCTTCAAACGTGATTGTAGAAACTTTTTTAAATTTACATACTTTAGGAAGCAAATGTTTTTGGATTTACATTGACATAATGCAGGGTGACCAAAGATATGCTTTTTCAGGGACATTTTCCCCAAGACATTAAGTAAAATTAATTCTTTGAGCTATGACAATTTAAAGTTCTAAAAACAGTATAATAGACTAGATAAAGAAATAAAAAAGCACTTAGATAAGACAGAAAAGAGGATAACTAGCAGTTATATTGATAGAAATTACCATTTTTTGAGCTTCTACTATGTGGTAGGCAGAGTTAGATAATCAAAACAGGTACTCTTTACACAAAATCTTTTTTTTACAGATTAAAAATCTATGACTCAGAAATTAAGTCATTTACTTGTGGTTCCAGTAGTGGGGAAGGTAAAGTCGAAGGGGAAATAAGTGTGACCTAAGGATAAAAAATCCTTTGATAACCAGCTAAGTATCACAATCAAATTCCTGATAAATTTTCTATCATTCCTGTAATTCCTGAACATCCTTACAAAATCCATAAAGTAAATAAATTGACTTAAGACTGGTCAAAAATAAATCAATTTGGTACATTTAGCATTCTAAAAAGGTATTATGCCCAGGAAAAAAAACCCACGAATTTCATAAGACAGATTCATTATGTTCATCTTATCCTAGCTAAGGACTTAATTACATTGCTGGTTCAGTCAATGAAGAATCACAGCAAAAAGAACACGTAAAACTTCTTTTTTGTTTTTGAGACAGGGTCTTGCTCTAGTCTCCTGGGCTCGAGTGCAGTGGTATCATCATACCTCACTGCAACCTCAAACTCCTGGACTCAAGCAATCCTCCTGCCTCAGCCTTCCAAATAGTTGGGCCTATTGGTGTGTACCACCACGCCCAGCCAATTTTTCTATTTTGTTTGTAGAGACAGGGTCTCACTCTTGCCCACGCTAGTCTCAAACTCCTGGGCTCAAGAGATCCTCCTGCCTCCCAAAGTGCTAGGATTACTTTGAGCCACCATGCCCGGCCCTAAAACTACTTAAACGACCACATTTCCACTTTTCAATTCAACAATGATAGAAGTTATCGAGCAACCTAAAAACAGCCACCAAAAAACCAGACACAAAAAACTTGGCTATATGCTTTATACTTTCATGATTTTTGTTCTTAAAAAGTCAAAGGACATTTAGCAATTATACTTAAATTCTCTTGTTTTCAGAAATCCTCCGACACTTGCATTATCATAAAAAGCAGTAACTTTGAGAAACTAAAGGGAGACTCTACTATTCATGCTTTTAAAATGTGCTTTTAATTTCTCTGACTACTAAAAGCTATAATAATGTCAATTGGAAAACAGAAGGCTGAGTGAGCATCTGAGGGTAAAAGGAATGTTTTCACAGGCACAGTTGGTAAATACCACTGGCTCTAGCCGAACATTCTTCCTTAACTGGAAGCCAATCATAATTTAACTTTAAAAATGTCATTGTTACATAGAGCAATGGAAAGACATATCATCCAATTATTCCTTCACATAAAACTCAAGTGTGGAACTAATACTTTAAGAACCATCAACATTCCATTTCTTTTTACTTTGTTTCTGAGTCCATAAGGAGAGCGCAGACTTAGTGGAACTAGTCAAGAGACTCAGATGTTAGTCTAATATGGGTAAACAAAAGGTAAACTTTCATACCGCATGCTTTCATGCTCATTATGCAACTTTCCATTTGCAAATTACCATAAAAGTGCTTTATGGAAAGAATAATGACTTATGGAACCCAATATAAAACTTTAATGTCAAAGCAGTCTTCACTGTATTACAGCACAGCAGTGTGAATAAGGCCAGGATAATGGGAAGTAATAATTCTACACAAATGCATTCTATAGTAATAAATCTGCAGTCAGTAAATCTACTTGGGTGCTAGAATAAATGACCTTGAACAGAAAGAACTAGGTGTCTGGGAAATGCATAAGCATAACCACCACATGAAATAAATTTAAAAAATTTTAAACAAAGCAAAATGTTATATTTCTGAAATTTAAAGTATTTTTCTTTCTTCACACTTAAATTTTTACTCTAAGTGACTAAATTAAAAAAAAACCATAAACATGGACAAGTCAGAAAAGAATCCAAATACTCAGTAAATACGTGTAATAAATATGTACAATCTCCAAGAAAAGTAAATTATAACCAAAAGAGAGAGTATTGGTTCAAAAAATTAAGGAACATAATTTGCATTTGAAGCAGCCCTTACAAGCTCAAATCCTAGATCCCAGGTCTTAGTTGTCCACATCTCAGTCTCAATCTCTCCAAATATAGCTGCCTCATCAGGTATTTCAGTTTAGATCTGGCCAGAGCATCAGGCTATTCTCATATCCAGGATGGGCCAGTAAAACAAACTCAAGTGACAAAGAGAAAACCAAATAAGAAACAAAAGAAATAATTCCAATGCTTAAGTCCCTTGGTCTCTCCTATAGTGGATTTCTGAACCATCTGCAAGGCAGTAGAAGGTACTGACACGATCAGTATTTACAATCTATGCCATAAAAGAAGAGGAAACAATCCAGTGTTCATCAACCTACCAATGAATGGATAGACATACAATGGAATATTATTCAGCTTCAGTAAGGAAGGAAATTCGTACACATGCTACATACAACATGGATGAACCTTCGAAGACATTATGCTAAATGAAATAAGCCAGTCACAAAAGGACAAATATTATAAGGTTCCACTAAAAAGTACCTAGAGTAGTCAAATTAACAAAGACAGAAAGTAGAATGGTGGTTGGGGGTGCAGGGGATAAAGAGTTATTATTTAATGAGTACGGAGTTTCAGTTTGGTAAGATAAAAAAGTTGTGGAGATGAATGGTGGTGATGGCTGCACAATGAAAATGTACTTAATGTCTTTGAACTGTACACTTAAAACTGTTAAAATGGTAAATTTTATCTTATGCATATTTTACCACATTTAAAAAAAGGAAAGAAAAGATGAAAGCAATAAAGCTTACAACTGCAAAGAGCCTAAAAGGCTTTCAACAGCATTACTGGAATTTAAATATTTAATTTACAAAGTAATACAAAGATACCCATTGGCTAAATACACTTTACAATATAGACTACAACCTGATGATGTGAGGATTTGAGCTGATTAAAGAAAGGCTTTCAATACAAGTAAGTGTAAAGCTTTTATACGAAAAGCTTCAAATTTCTGATTCTGAAAGATACGTCTTTCCAAAAGCTCTCTGGAAAAAGTTCAATCATAAAATAAGATAAAAATATGAAGTATCATGCATTTATTTCATTTTCCAACCTCTATATTAACCTGCTCCTGAAACGTATTTACAAAGAATGCATATTCTGCAGCAAATCTTTTCATCAATCACCATGTGAAAATCTTTGGCAGGGACACTGTGCATTCCTGGGAGGATTTAAAGTAGTTTGTGAGGGACTGAAACCTGGCTTATAAGCAAAGAACTGAATTTAGGACCCAACAAAGAGTTTCTTTTCTGAACTTAAAATGTTCTATAAGTTTTCACATTTATGTTCTCCATCACTAGTAAAGGAACAAAATAATATAGAACTTCAATTACAATCATCTATTGGTAGTTTTCCACATACTTCTTGTGTTAGTTTTATCTGTCTACAACAACATAGTATTTGAAATCACATTTCTACTTTTAGCAAGAAAAGACTAAATTAAATATTCCAGGAAATCCTATTTCAATTCATTTAAAAAAAGTTTTCTAATAGAAACAAAATAATTTTTAAAAATTGATGCAATTTCAGTCTCCTTAAATATTTTTCATTTGAATATTTTCAGTGCTTATTTTTTTAAAATTTGCTCCCCCCATTTTATTCTTATTTCAAATCCAAATTCTTGGTTTTCTTCAAAAACGTTAGACAAATTATTTGAATTATAGACAATGGGAATCCATTTAATCCTACAAGTTTTAGTTTGGGCCTAAAAACTCAAACTGATTTAAAGCATTCTTATTTATATTGTGGTAAATAGCAAAAAAATCAAGCAGAACTATAAATACTACTGTATCTGAATGATATGAAACGTTCCTCTAATAGCCAAATTGTCAGATCAGCTTAATTCAAGTAGTGAAACATGTTAAAACAGCTGCTGTAAACCTGAGAGAGCAAGATGAAAAGATTAACAAAAATGAATTGACAGTCCTTAAAAGACGGGAAAAAAACCAAAAGATTTTTGTGAACATACTGGAAGAATATTCCAGTTCTATGACTCAAGCAAAGAGCATCCTTATTGGCACAACAGTGATTAGAATAATGGATGGCTACCCACAACATAGGCACCCACCACTCAATTAGCATAAACATGTTTGTATACACATGACTGCATTTAAAATTTATCTTAAGTACTATTGCACCAAAGCACCAGCAAAGTGGGGAGACAAGATATGGACTAGTCAACAATCCAATGGTTATAATGTGACCAAAAACAATAAGGCAGTACATGTGATCTATGTGTGCGTGTATATAAAAAGATACATATAAGTATAAATATATATATTTACTAATATGCAAAGGGATGTGCTTCTGTTAGGTAGATAGTGAGGGATTCCAGGTCTCCTAGGGACTATATTGGGAACGAGTCTAATAAATTTTCTAACTAAATTTATTTCATCCTGTCTAGAAGCCATCAAGCGACAAACATCCTACATTCTCTGCCAGCCTTGACGCCTACCTCCTCACCTACAACTACAACAATCTACCAAGACCACATACTGAAGTCCCCTGGAGAGACCCGCAGAGAACCTACAAGAGGTCACCCTAATAGAAAATCATCAACCCTTGCTCAGCATGAAGCAGCCAGATGAGTCAGCGCCCCTACCCAATGATTTGGGCCTCTAGAATAGAGTGGCAAATGTTAGGTAGATAGTTTGGGATTCTGGATCTCCTAGGGATTAAAGTGGGTGCTATTGCTCCCATCTTGGTCCCACTCCACCATGATTCTCCATACCTGGGGGAGGAGGGAATACCCTACAAATCTGTCAATCAGAACTTAGTACACCAGCTGCAAGAGCATGCAGAGGACTCTCTAGCCCATGGGCCAAGCCCCATGAGTACCATAAAGTCCAAAAAGTGACCTAGAACCCACATACGTAGTGAAGGCTCAGGTCATGTGACTCCCAGCTGTCCAATTAAAGTGGTTCCATGGTGACCTATTCAGGCACTATAAAATAAGATGCAGACCATAGCCAAGCTCTCTCTCTTTGCCCTTCCCTTTGCTTGTCCGGCTGCAACAATGGGTCCAGTCATCATCTGTAGTGTATGTACCGTGCTCGGTATATATCTTGCTCTTGACTTATAATTCTATCTTTCTCTCCTCAATAAACCTCATTTTTGTGCTTGCCTAACTTTGGTGTCTCTGGTCATTCTTCCACCATGGGCGTGTCAAGAACTGATAGTTTCAGACTAAAACTAACACTTACGTATAACAAAGTTTTGCATCAATTCTAAGTCAATGGTTCAAAAGATATCTAGCTCTTTTGTTCCCTGTGCAAAAGCCCTGTGCTACTCCTTCCCATAAATCAACCAATCAAAGCTCTAGGAAAGTTGGCTTCCCCTCTTAACATATAAAGCTGCTCCTAAAGCCTAGTTCTGGTAGTGTTTTACCACCCAATGGGAGAGGGAATCAGTTACCATTTGGGTACTGGAGATGGCCAGCACTTAAATGCCTTTATTCTGTTCAGTAACAATCAAGGAATCTTTTCAACTTGCTAAGGTGCCAGGTACTGCTGCTGTATTCTGCAGGAAAAGTTAAGGAAATAGATGTACAAATTTGTTTGTTTTTATTAAATTCACTAGCATGTGTTTTCTAACGCACTGCCTGCAAGCTGGTTAGAAATGCAACTTCAGGCCTTTAAACAAATCCCAGACTCTTTAAACAAAATCTGCATTTTACCAAGAGCCTCAGGTGATTTGTATACACATGAAAGTCTGGGCATACTGGTCTAAAATGGCCACATCTGCCAACCCGACATCCCCAATTAGCCCCAGGCTTAATTACTTATCACCACTCTCCAAACATTTAAGTTTTAGCACCTCAAAATCTAAATACGAACTGACACTTTCTCAAAATTCCAGACTAAAATGAGAAAGGATTTAAACTAAAGCATAGATTCTTATTCCTGGCTTTCCTTAGAATGCCCTAGGGAGCTTTACCAAAATGTAAGTGCCCAGGACCTATAGCAGAGGATTAAATACTGGGCATCAATTCCCTAGATGATTTTAACATGTAACTAAAAAAGATTAACAATAAACTACAGGATGGCTTCTCAAACTTCAAGGCACCCATGTATCACCGTGTATCTGTTAAAACGCAGATTCTCAATCTGTAAGCCTGTATTGAGGCCTGAGATACTGGATTTCTGATATTCTGAAAAGGAGCAGCTCAGTCTCTGCCTTTGTAATCCAAGAACTCAGGAATAGGCTGTCAAAAACAAAGATTTCAAGTTTTTGCTCTCAACTCATCTTTATAGTCAAGTATGAATATGGTCTCCAATTCAGAACATTCACATGTGTCACACTATTTTGGATAAACACAAAAATTAACATGACACATATGGTTTAATATGTGAAAGATACAAACAAGCAATTAAAATAGAGTGCTGATAGAGGATACCTACCTAATCCAGATCTAGGATCAAGAAAGATTTCACAAGTGACATCTAATAAAATAGGCACATTCAGGATGGAATTCCTTCAGGCAAAGGGTAGTACATCTCAAGATCGGAAGGTGAGGGAAAGCATATCATATATAACGTACTCAAGTATTTTTAAAGTCAAGAATGTGAAGGAGAGACTACCTGAAAGACTGAAGAGGCACAGTGAGCAAAAGCCAAAACATGAAGAATACTGTGAACCACCTTAAAAATTGTGGACTTTTCCTAAGGACAACAGGAAAATTATAAGAATAGTCTTGTGTTTTGAAAGCTAGCTCTAACTGCAAGATAAAGAACAGACTTAATACAGATAAATTAATTAGGAGCTACTACAGTGATCCAAGTGACTGATATTGTTGGCCTGAACTAGTGTAGTAGTAATGAGGACAGGAGAGAAATGAATGAATCTGAACAATACCTAAGAACTAAAATTGACAACATATGGTGAATGAATACATGTGATATGGGGGTGAGGCAGGGAAATAAGGAAGACACTCATTTCAATGACTTGGAAAAACTAGATAGATGGTGGTACTTCTCACAAGTTAGAAAATACAAGAACAATAAAGTTTAGCAAGAAAAACTTACAAAGTTTTAGAAAAAAGCAGAAATGTTCAATAGGCACGCTGGCACACAGGTCTCAAGCTCGAGAGGAAAATATGGGCTAGAAATACAGATTAGTAAATCAATAACGACATTCACGTCGGGGAAAATTGGAATAATAGGGACCAGATTTACCACCCTGCGTGAAATACAACAAAAAATTAGATCAAATATATAAAATAGTGGTTTTCAGACACAGAAAGTAAGACAGCATACAACGATGACCCCTGAGACACAGAAAACCAACCAGGTGAGCTCTGCAATTAAGGCAGCACAATGAGGAAGAACCTGGGCAGAGCCCAGGAATCTTCCTGAATTGAAGAGATGACAGTGGAAGTTCAGGAAGTCCAAGGTAACTGGAGTTTGCAGGTCAGAATTCTGAAGAGGAAAAAACAGCAGAGATTTCTTTTTAGATTTAAGTACTGACCAGCATATCACGCACATGAGGAAATACTCCAAGGTGGGGGAGAGACCCATCTGAAAGAATTAGAGAGAGTAAACCTAAATAAAGCTGATACAGGCAACGTGGATTAATCTTAAAATAACTGTCCTGAGTGAAGCCAGACAAAAAAAGAGTACATCATTTATGATTGAATTTATCTCCAGAAAACGCAAAGTAATCTATCTCCTTTCTGTGCCAGAAAGGAGATCAGTGATTGCCTTGGGCTGGGGGAAAGGATTACAAAGGAGCCCAGGTAAACTTTTGTGGGGGATGGATTGTTCATACAGTATACTGATTTTGATGACGGTTTCATGGGTATATACAAGTGCCAAAACCTGTCAAACTGTACACTTCAAATAAATGCAGTTTATTGCATGTCAATTATACCCCAATAAAATAAAAAACTATCAGCATACATATCTACCATGTCAAATAAGATAAGGCCTAAAAAATGTTGAGCATAGAAAAGGGAGGAAGATTATGACGTAGGTACCATGATGTGGGAGAAAGAGCACCAAGGCAAGCTGCCCTTATCATTTAACCAGTAATTTGTGTCACTTTACCTAGAAAGACTAAAAAATCTAGAGAAATTTTTAATTTAGATTTGACAGTTAAGAAAAACCATGAATCCTAGATGCCAACAGACTCTTGCATCTGGCATTAGTACCTTCCTAACTAATATGTTATATTCAACATAAATAATAATTGTTTTTAACTGAGTCATTTAAGAGAAATAAAATCAGAATTAAGAGTTATGAATGCACATACTCATTAAGCATGAGGAAAAGTTCAAGTTGGAGGTCTATCGTCTCATCTAAATTTAATAAGACACTAAATACTTGAAATTCTTCCAGTTTTTCTCTTTTAATGAGTAATAGGGTTGTTTATGTTCCTCTTATCAGACGACCACACAGAGAAACAAGACTTTTTTGCCTTGTGTTAGTATAAAAACTCACGTTTACATACAGATGTACATCATCAGCACACATTAAGAATTTAATTCAGTAAATTAAATTTAGCAAATAATCTTCAAAACAAACGCAGATTTATGTTATATAACACTAAAATTTCAAGAAAATAAACTGTCAATCTTTCAAAGTAGATAAATACAAAAAAGCTATTAAATTGCTTATTCTAATTGTTTACAGATTCAGTTTACTAAATATTCCAAAACGGAAAAAAAAAGTTCTAAACTAGATTCTACCTATCAAGTTTCTTGACACTTAGCATACATTTTTTTAAAAATCTAAAGTCAAGTTAAAAAATTCCTGAAATCTATTTTAGCAGGGGCATTTTAGACATTACATGAAATGAGTAAATGTAGAAGGTCAAATATAACATATAATTTCACATAGACTGGCTTTGTTTGTTCTGGTCATTAAAAACATTGCCTCTGACCTCTACCACACGTTAGCAGCTCAATCGCCATTTGTACAGAAGTAGTATATGACTAGAAAAAGTCCACTAAGTCCACGTATTATCCAAACTAAGCAACTCCTAAATAAGTCTAAAGTGTTACAACAATCTTTCCACAATAAATTCCACCTTACAACTATGTACATTTCTATCTCTGCAGTCACTCAAAATATTTACTGTATTCTTATAAAACTAAAGAAGAAAGTAAACTATAGTAGCTTGAGAGTTCACATCAAGTAAAAATCCTATCAATGATAAAACGACATCAACCAAGTTTTTAAAAATTATTTTGTGATATTTGTAAAAGACTTTGTCTGTGGTCCATCCTGTTCACATTTCTTGCTTTTCTTATATTTAACAAAAGAAAATATTTGGGTTTCAAAGACTACACACTCCCTAAAAGTAGTTTTTATCTAAAAGATATTAAGGGTACAGGGGAAGAAATAAAGACATGGGGGGAAAAAAAGTTTCACCCTTCTTAACCAGCTATGTTATTAGACAAGAGTGCAGGAAATAATAGCAAAAAGAAAATGCTGAAAACTTTATATCCCCCCACTTTGTTAAGTGCGAAGCCCATGTTAATAGTTCAGTAGACATAACTAGCCATTAAAAGGTATTAAGCAAATATACCATAGATACAGTGATCTATAAACGTTAGTAGCACTTGGAGCTCTGCAATCAGCTACAGTGAGCCATCTAAAGCCTCTGACCAATTTACCCATCAGGAGTAGCCAAGGGAAATGAAATGAGGGAAACAGGAAACTGCACAGATAAAATGTTTCTTCCTTGCATAAACTTCATAGTGGCATTGACAGGAATCTGGTCTTTTCCCGATCAACTGAAAATGTTATGAGGCAGAGAATGAAAGGAATTATTAAGTGCCACACAACAATTCAAGATGACAGAAATGGAAACAGAAGTGCTAGGTCTCCCTCTTGCACTGAAGGAGAAAAAGGGAGAGAGGAGACTGAAATAAAACAGAGCTTAAAAATCACTTCCTCGGGATAACCTTCATATACACACTACAACCACCACACCTCACAAGACAAGAATATCTCCCTCTGTTCTAAACTTTCACAACAGCCTATACTAGAGGTTCTCAAACTCTAACATCCATCAGCACTACCTGAAGAGACTGTTAAAACAGTGGGTCTCCAGTAAGGGTCAAGAATTTGCATTTCTAACAAGTCCCTAGGTAATGATACAGATAGATCCAGAACCACATTTTAAGAAGCATTGCTCTTATACTACCCGTTTGTAACACTCACCCCACTCACAACCACTTACTTAATGTCTGTCTTCTCAGAGGGAAGGGACTTCATTAAATCCATCATTATATGTCTATCACCTAGCACAGTACCTGATATATTGTAGTATCCAAAAGTTATTTACTGAATAAAGACCATTGCAAAACACAAAGAAAATATATAAAACAGAAGTTAAGGGGGGGGAGGTGCTAAAAAAGGGAAAAAAAAGTACAAAGACCCAGCAAAAGAAGGACAACACAAACTCACAAGTATTTACAGCAAGGACTGCCCAAATCTTAATGAGAATGACAGTAACTAAACACTAATTTCATAGGGAGGCCACAAACCAGCAAAATGCATGTGACAATGAGGCAGAAAAAGCCAAAAAGTTACAAATTTAAGAAAAAAAATCAGGCCGGGCACGGTGGCTCACGCCTGTAATCCTAGCACTCTGGGAGGCCGAGGTGGGCGGATCGCTCAAGGTCAGGAGTTCCAAACCAGCCTGAGCCAAGAGCAAGACCTCATTTCTACTACAAACAGAAAGAGATTAATTGGACAAATACAAATATATAGGAAAAAAAATTAGCCGGGCATGGTGGCGCATGCCTGTAGTCCCAGCTACTTGGGAGGCTGAGGCAGGAGGATCACTTGAGCCCAGGAGTTTGAGGTTGCTGTGAGCTAGGCTGATGCCATGGCACTCTAGCCCGGGCAATAGAGTGAGACTCTGCCTCAAAAAAAAAAAAAAAAAAATCAGTGAAGGTTTTTTTTAATCATTAAAAGGATGGTATTTCAAAATAGAAAGTGTGAATTGAAGTGGAAAAAATAATTTGTTATAGATGTACTGTCATTAGATATCTAACACTAATCATCACTAAAATTCATTATCTATGAGTCAGATACATTATTAACCCAGTTACATTTAACCAACCCCTCCAAGATAGCTATTCTACATTTACAGAGAAGCAGATTAGGCTGTAAGTGATCAAATCGTTTGTCTGTATAGTCAGAAGGACCAACACTTGAATCTGTTTTTCTAACTCATGTCCTAGCAGAATGGCCTTATATAAATATTTCAGCCTTTTAACTTCTTGTTTAACTATTGCTCCTTCCATTAAATCAGTTTTTGTTGTCAAGACTTTATTTTTAATTCATCATTTAAAGAGCATCTTGTGGGCTAAATAACATAGTAGTCATGGGTATAAATTCAATGAAAACAGTAGTACATGGGTCTGAATCCTAGATGCAACAATTTCTTCATTTATGAAACAGGAGTAATAATAATACCAATCATAATGGACTTAGAATGTCTAGTAATAAAACCTAGCTTCTATTACCATTGTCATTATTAATATTAATACATGTATCAACACAGAGATCAATATTAGCCACATACTGCAAGTGAGGAAATTGAGGCTGAGACAGTTTAGGACCTGGGATCTGCAATGAATTATTAAGTATTTGGTGAATGTGGTTGTTTTAGCTATACTTAAAGTGCTGTTAATTAAAATTTTGTTTTTAAAAGTTGCAACTTACAAACCTTAAAGCAGCAGTCCCCAAACATTTTGGCACCGGGGACCAGTTTCATGGAAGACAATTTTTCTACGGATTGGGAGGGAGCATGGTTTCAGGATGATTCGAGTGAATTACATTTATTGTGCATTTTATTTCTATTATTATTACATTGCAGTATATAATGAAATAATTATACAACTCACCATAATGCAGAACCTAAAGCCTCCAATGATCTGACAGGAGGCAGAGCTCAGGTGGTGATGCCAGCCATTGGGAGTGGCTGTAATTACAGATGAAGCCTTGTTGACTCACCCACGCTCACCGCCTACTGTGCAGCCCAGTTCCTAATAGGCCACACAACAGACCCAGTCATGGCATGGCCTCGGTGTTGGGGACCACAGCCCTAAAGCTTTTGTGTTTGTAATAGGGGTTAGGGTAGGGGGTGTGGAGAGATACTTTGTAACAGAATTAATCTCCAAATAAGAATAGTTAGAGGTAGTGTAAAAGAAGAAAAAAGAAAACAGGGGACAGCATTATCTTCTCTTACGGTATGTTCAGAACTCATAAAGCAGGCCCTCAAGATAGACTTGATTTGATAGATTTTTACTTTCTCAGAAGCTATATTTCTGATGGGTACATATACCCTTGCAGGAAATACACCATGACACCATGGTTTGCAGAAGCACAGTATTTATAAGACATATTCCTAGAGCACTAAATGTATTCAAAAATGGGGGTGAGGGTGAACAGGAGACGTCAAAGAATTAAGTGACTATGCTGGCACAACTCTAGTCCCTTGGAATATAGAACCACATCCTCTCCCGCTCAGCAGTGTTTGGCAACAGTTTGAAAAAGCACTAGTTCATATAACAAACGTATTAATGGCATAAAACTAAATCTTTTTCCACAATTATCAAAAATGAGGATAATATCACATCAGATACTATATATGCATATCACACTGCCAAGCCCTATCTACATAAATCAGTATTAATGACTTTTTTTTAAACTATGACTCACCTTCCTGAGGAAAGGGCTCATGTAATAAATGGTTGTTTTTCTTTCCAAATAAAAAGTTGCTTTTATAATCAACATTTATAAAAGATTTTCTATCACTATACTAGAATACCTACACAAATTGCTTTGCCATGCAATTTTTAATAGGCTTATGTTATCTTTTTATAATATCATACAATTCATATCTAGTTCTCCTTTTTCCTACCATACAAAAATTTTTCATCCACTGATAAATGCTGGAATATTAGAAGTTGGATGTTCCCATTGTGATTTTCTGTCCCCCTAGACCTATGTTGTACAATAGGAATAAACTATAAGACACACAAGTAATTTCAAATGTCCTAGTAACCACATTAAAAATGTAAAAACAGCAAAATTAATTTTAATATTTTATTGAGTTCAATATATCAAAAGTATCATTTCATGGAATTCATATAACATATTGAGATGTTTAATATTTTAATATTACTATAACTTAATATTAGTATTTTTTCACAGGAAGTCTTCAAAATCCAGTTTGTGTATCTTATAGCACATCTCAAGACTAGTCACATTTCAGATGCTCAATAGCCACATGTGGTAATAGCTATGGAACCAGACAGGGAAACCCTATATGGTCACCATAAACAAGGGTTTCACTTATCTAGAGGCTACAAATTCCCGACATTCATGCCTACATAATCTGCTAAAGTGATTAAAAGAGAAGGCCTTTACTCATTTCCCTCTTTTATTGCGTATTAGATTAAAACTGTGAGATTCAACATAAAAAGATGTAATTCAAAATAATACAAAAAGCATAAACCTCTGCATTAGCAAAATTAAAATGTTACATCACCAATCCAGAAACCCAAAAAGATCATCTGGTGAAAGTGACAATTTATTAATTGGGTACCTACTCTGTCTAGCATTTGTCTAGAAAAAACACAAATACTTGTAGCAATGATTCTCAAATATGGCTGGAATTCAAACACAAGCAAACTGAATTTAGAATTGGGAAATTCTGCTTGCTAGAACCTTTTTGCTGGTACCATATTCTTTTTGTAATAAACATGATGACTTTCCCTTTTGCCAATACCACTGCGGCCTCCCCTGGCCAGCTTTAGAAAAGAATAATTTCTACTGCAACTCCTTCCTTCTGCTCTCAAGGCAGGTACACACAACTTTAAAACTTTGCTTTTCTTTCCTCAGGAACTTCTCGAATTCTTTAGTATGTCTGTGTGTATTGTGAACGTAATAGAGATGATACAATACACAGGATTTTCCAAATTTATTTAGCTTAACTGTTCTCCTCCAAGTCAGGACCTCACCCACATCTACCCACTGCCTCCATTAACTAAACATGCTTAGCACTCAGCTGAGCTCTTTTACATCTAAGCTACCTCTCTTTTATATCTAAGCTACCTCTCTAGGTAATCTGTCTATCCTCACACGGTTTGACTAATACAGATAATTAGTTCTCTAAGTGTGATCTCCACAGCAGCATCAGCATCACTTGAGAACATATTAGAAATGCAAATTCTCAGACACCACCCTAGATTTACTGAATCAGAAACTGTTTGGGTGGGCCCCAGCAATGTATTGTTATAATAAGCCTTCCAAGTAATGATTTGCACTTAAGTTTGAGAACCACTAGATAGACTTACTAGCTCCAAACCATTATATACAGGCCAGAACTCTTCCCTAAAATCCAGACTCAACATATCTAGCAGGATGGCCTAAAAACATTTTATTGCACTTTTTTAAAAAAGATGTAATCATATATACTACAGAATTAATATAAAGAGTAAATACTTACAGCAAAGAAAAAAATCTGCCCCTAAGAACTTATAATTCAAACTCTTAGTCGTAATATTTCTTACTACAACAAAAGATTTCAAATTCATTATGATATTAACAACCTTAAAAGAAAAATCTCTAGGGATATCCACATACATCTGTTGGTAAAGTAGAAAATATCTCAGAAAGGATACTTAAGAAAATGATTAACAATGGTTGTCTGCACTATTTGAAATTTCATCATAGGCATGTAACTCTTAAGAAATTAATATTACATTTAAGATAATATATCTTTTAAGCTATAAAAAGATAGTTTCCTTATTTTAAAATTTTTTAATATTAGTAACATGTAACATTTAAAGCCCTATTAAAACTAGGAAAAATTTGATTATTTCAAAAACATCATTGTGTACATTACATGAAAACCATCTCCTTTCAGCATGTTCCCCTCATCCTCATGAACACTTACTTCAGTAAGTGTCTATGAAAAGCCTATGTGTCATCAGTAAATGATAATATGATCTGTTAGGACCAAACCCTAAGCAGGGTTCAGAGATTACTCAGTTTAGCGATTTATAAGAGGGTTATGGCTGGTTAATCATATTTGTAAAGTCAAATGGAAAAGCAGCAAAAAGTAAAAATAAAAATACCTCAAATAACCTAACAGTTGTCACTTGAAAAAAAAATGCTAAAAAAGTTTCTCAAACTAAAAAATAGTCTTTTCTAAAAGCCCTATTTTAACTTGGAATTCAGGACACATCTGAATTACAGAAAAATCTCAGCTGATAAGCACAGTAGTGCTTAAAAGATCCAGAACATTCAGGGCAGGAAACAATAATATAAATCATTTATAGGGAAAACACTTTACATTTGACAAAATAGTTCTCAGAGATAACATGTTTAATCCTCACAACCACTCTAACATTTGTTATTCTAACAAATAAAAAAAAAAATCAAGGATCAGAGAATGTAGGTACTTTGCTCAGAATCATAAAGCTACAGAAAAGTCCAAGACCTTTTAGTCCTTGCCCTGTGAATTCCTACTGTATCTATTATATGAGGAAATCTAGATATCTTGTAATTATTAATCTCTTGCTTCCATTCACATTCTAGTTCTGGCCCCTTACTAATGGACCTCATTGCCACGTTGAACTAGAATTCACTGCAGCTTGTGTCCCTCTGAGAGGCAAAAGTATAATTCACACATGAAGGCCTAAGTAGGAGCCCAGCTCTTTATGGGTTACAGAGTAGGAAATCCACAAAGGCTAAAACCAAATCACATAAAGCCCATTTACATATCTGCAAACTCTAAGTCATAAAATGGCACCCATTCCCACCAGGTCCTAGAGGGCAGAGAAGAGAAATACAGAAGTAGCTCTAAAATGTGTGAATCAGCACCTAAAACTATAGGAGAGCTAAGAGAAAGGGGCAGAGCACCAAAAAGAATCTCAGCAGACTTTCATGTCTCATTTGCAAAAACCTAATAAATACAGAGTAAGTGATTGGGGTTCCTTGACCACACCGAGGGAGAAAGCCTCACACTACTACACCATTTTCCCATTACACAAAAGTTGAAGTTGATGGATTCTGGAGTAAGTAGTTATCTGCTGTGTAAAATTAGGCAAGTTGACAGGTTTCTCATTAACATAATGGAGATTCAACCACCTACCTTTAGATTTAGAATTAAATTAAAAGCACTTATCCACAATATCTGCCACATAAGAGTTCTCAAGGGGTAGCTATTTTTATTTATAATGTCAACATGTCTGCATAGTATCATTTTCATATTAATGATAAGCATTTTTTAAACAGCATTTTCTTAATGCCTCCTTATTCTATCTTCACACACCAAATGCCAAGAGCTTAAAAATCCTAAGAAATCTAAGAAAAAGTCAGATATTTAAAACAAATGTTTAAAAAAAACAGATTTGAATTAATTTGTTTTAGCTAATATGAAGCTATCAATAAATTCTGTAAATCAATGTTTCTCAAATCATCAACAATGGTTGATGATCCACCTAGACCAGAATTACCTAGGGAGACTTTTTAAAATGCAGATTCATCAGTCCTATCACAGACTCACTAAATTTCCCTTAGTGATTTTAGGCAAATAAGGTTTAATAACATTTGTTTTAAATAGCAGTGTGAACTTCTGGCACAGATACTTAGAAATAAAAGTTATACTATATATTGTAATTTACTAACATCCCAGTTAACTTAAGAAGGTAAGATTAACTGGGCTACGTGCTTACAAAGCAATAAATTGAAAAAAACAAATTCAACTACAAAACTTATGAAAAATACACATTTTAGGAAAAGTACTAAGTGTTGGCAAGTATGAAATTGTCCATCTTACACTCCAAACAGAAATTTGCCCATTAAAAATAGCTATACAAGGCCGGGCGCGGTGGCTCACGCCTGTAATGTTAGCACTCTGGGAGGCCGAGGCGGGCGGATTGCTCAAGGTCAGGAGTTCGAGACCAGCCTGAGCAAGAGCAAGACCCCGTCTCTACTAAAAAATAGAAATTAATCAGCCAACTAAAAATATATAGAAAAAATTAGCTGGGCATGGTGGTGCATGCCTGTAGTCCCAGCTACTCGGGAGGATGAGGCAGGAGGATGGCCTGAGCCCAGGAGTTTGACGCTGCTGTGAGCTAGGCTGACTCCACGGCACTCTAGCCCAGGCAACAGAGTGAGACTCTGATTCAAAAAAAAAAAAAAAGAAAAAGTTGTTTGGGTCAGTGCATA
>CAUYRT010059850.1:0-31809 GCA_963574885.1 Lepilemur ruficaudatus | reverse complement strand
GTAACAATTCTTTACTATGATATTGTACTACTAAGTCTTTCAAGTTGATTCTTCTTAATGACCCTGCCCTCTCTTTCCTCCATCGCAGTCCATACACAGGCCTTCTGAAATATTTTTACCTCTTTATAGATTTCTGTCAAATTCGAGCTCAACATTGATCATGGCTTTTTTTTTTCTCCCCAGACAATTCTTATTTTACAAAGTCTGACCTCATTTTTCTGTAGTATTTATCAACACTCTCACATTTACTGTAACTTAAAATTTAGGTGCTTGGGAAATTTTACTTAGTTTTTCAGTATGCATCTACTTTTTCTAAATCGCTGTGATTCAGTTGGTCCTACCTCCAATTCCTATAGCTTTTGCCAACTTATGCGTTTCCCTTAAATGACTTCTCTCTGTTTCTCCTTCAGTTGAAAATTCTCAGTTGCCTTGTTATCTAAGCCATCCAAAATTAATATAGTGGTGACGATTTATGGGGCTTCATCAAGTGTTTCATTATCATCAAAACATTGAATCTACAGTACTTTGGGTATATTCCTTTTGTAACATCATAAAGTCATAAGATTTATTCAGACTAATCAACTCTTCATAAACAAAAGCTACTCCTTGCTTCCTTATTTTCTAGGAAAGTGAAAATTTATTTCTTGTGCTAGTTTAGGTTCTATTACTTTGATGGGATTTGAAGTAGCTGAACAATGAGGACCAAAGGCTTTTTTAATCTTTCAAAAATTAGGAACACATTGTTATTCAGTATTTTCAGTTTCCTTTTTAGGTCCACAGGACTACAAAATAATGTTTACTCACTTGGAAAATTAATTAGTTATTTCTAAGGCTTATTGGAACATTACTTATTGTCTTTAGAAAGTTATTACCTATTCATAAATTCTCTACTTTGTGTTAATTCTCTTTTCTTTTTCATGGCCTTTGAAAAAATACAGTAAATCATACTCAATTCACTTTCTAAATTATTACGGAAATTATCTTTAACAGGGAAGTTTGTTTTTGGACTTCTCGAACTATGTTATGCTAGAGCGTTATTCTATGCTATAGAAATAACGTAATATTTCTATGACATAGAAATAATTCAGAAAGAATAAAGTACCTAGCTGGTTAGCAAATATAAGCTGGAATTTAAAAAGATAAAAATTTATGTGTAAAATAAAAGTGCAAACAATAAAAGGTATATATAAGTTCTATAAGGTCAACTCTGTCCGTTTTAATGAAACATAAGATTCTAGGAAAGTCCTTACTTTGACCTGAATGCCTCAAGTAATTATACACCATTTAGTATCAATTTGGATGACCTAGCCCAAGTAGAAAAATTAGTGTATAATATTATTAAACATGTTGGAAGAACAGTTATAAAATTTATGGCTGTGCTCTCAGATATACCATTTTTCTATTCTTTTGAAAATATTCTATTCTTTTATGGTTTGCAGAAATATGATATAGTTTATTTCTAGGAAACTTCATCATTCAATATTAACTTTTTCTTATGATACTGGAGACAGTAAATCAAAAATTATACCGTTACAAATAGATATTTCTAGAATTAGCCACTCAGCACAATCCCTAAGCGGTTTTATAGATTTCTTTTCTCTTCAAAGTCTACAATCAAGAGATTATAATTTATATAGGATCTAATTAAAATATTCTTAATTTCAAATAACACACTTCACTGTGCTTTAATTTATTAAAAAAATTTAAAAACAGCTGTATTGAGGAATAATTGACATACAGTAAACCGTGCGATTTTGATAAGTTTTGATATATGTATGCACCTGTGGAAGAATCCCCCCAATCAAGGTAATGAATATATCATCTCCTCCAAAAGATTTCTCATGCCACTTTGTATTCCCTCCCTCTCACCCTCCACATCACCCCTCCTCACACAGCCACTGCCCTGCTTTATGCCACTACAGATGAGGTTGCATTTTTCTTAAAATTCAGGTGCTTGGGAAATTTTAATTAGTTTTTTAGCATACATTCACTTCTTCTGAATCATCAGGAATCATGCAACGTGTACTATTTTTTGTCTGGATTCTTTTACTTAGCACAGTTATTTGGAAATTCATCCATGTTGTAATATATAACAATATTTTATTGCTTTTTGTTGTTGATTAGTATTCATTGCGTGAAGATGCCACAGTTTGTTTATTCAATAACCTGTTGATAGAATAAAACAGACACACAGACCAATGAAACAGAATAGAGAACCTAGAAATAAATCCACGCATTTACAGCCAGTTGATTTTTGATAATGATGCCAAGAGCATGCATTAGGGAAAGAACAGTCTCTTCAGTAAGTGGGGTTGTGAAAACTGGATAACCACATGCAGAAGAATTAACCTAGTCCCTTATCTCTCAAAATATACAAAAGTCAACTCTAAATGGATTAAAGACTTAAATGTAAGACTGGAAACTACAACATAGGGGAAACACTTCATGAAATTGGACTGGGCAAGGATTTTTTGAATAAGACTTTAAAAGCACAGGGAACAAAAGCAAAAATAGACAAATGGGATAACACTAAACTAAAAAGCTCCTACACAGCAAAAGAAATAATCCATATAGTGAAGAAACAACCTACAGAATGGGAGAAAGTATTTTCAAACTATGCATCTGGCAAGAGGTTAACATCCAGAATATATAAGGAACTCAAACAACTCAAGAGCAAAAAATCAAATAATACAATTAAAAAATGGGCAAGAGACCTGAACAGACATTTCTCAAAAGAAAACATACAAATGGCCAACAAATATATGAAAAAATGCTTAGCATCATTAATCATCAGAGAAATGCAAATTAAAACCATTATAAGATATCACCTTACCCCATTTAGACTGGCTATTACTAAAAAGACAAAAAAAATAACAAATGGTGGCAAGGATGCAGAGAAAAGAGAATCCTTATACACTGTTAGTGGGAGTGTAACTTAGTACAGCAACTATGAAAAACAGTGTGGAAGTTCCTCAAAAAATTAAAAATAGAACTACCATGTAATCCAGCAATCCCATTACTGGATATATATATCTCCAAAGGAAATGAAATCAGTGTGTTAAAGAGACATCTGTACATCCATGTTTATTGCAGTGCTATTCACTATGCATTAATTTGTGCTAGAGATTACACACCAGCAACATCTAGCTTGCAGGTATGTTTTATATGGATTGCAATGTTAATAAAAAGAGTCATAATCCTTTAAAATTGATTATTTTCTATAAAAAATTCAGAGATGTGGCTTCTTTTAGAATAATCAAAGATTTGGCAACATGGCCACAATTAGCTGGAGTTAGCAGCTGTTGTTCTCCCCACTCCATGTAATAGGGTTTGAGCTGCCCAATTTGCTGGAATCCTCACCCAGCCTCCTGACTTATGTGCTTTACATTCCTGACCCTAAAGTCATCTGAGTTTGTGACTTCTGGTTTAACACATTGACTTCTACAGTAGAAAACAAATTTTTTCCTTGGGGCCACAGTGTTTTATTATGAAAATAGAATAAAACTTCAAAAACAAAACAATCCTTTTTAATTTAATGAAAAATTTGCCCCAGAGAAAGGGACAAGTATGACAGATGAATAAAAACAACAGATGTATATTACAATACCTGTTCATCAAAGATAAGCATATGCATTAGGATAAGGGGCAATTTATGAGGCAGAACTATATTGAGAGATGTTTACTAAAATAAAGCTAAAATGTTGTAAACGGTCTGGTGATATACTAACACATCCTCTAAATGCCAAGTATAGACAGGAACATTTGATGCACTGGTTATTTATTTGTGGATGTTAAGAATGACTCTTACATTTGTTTGAGGACAATAGGAATGATAGCACTTAGCATAAACATGTCACTGACTTACGTCTGGTGACTTTTTGATAACAGGTTGATTCAGCTGGTTACAGTATGGACGTGACATGGCCAAATCATGAGATCATGGGTTCAGTCTTTATTAGAGAAAGTCGGTTTGCCATTTTACCATGTAACAGTATATAGACGCCAGGATTAAAATGGTGATGAATATTTAAAAAGATATAGATCTATGGTAGAATGAATCTTCACAGTTCTTTCACTGTCAGGGAAAGGAGGGGTCTTGTCCTCAGTTCCACATGAAATGACAAAACCATCTCAACTTTCACCATTGCTCACAGTATTTTATGTATAATTATGTTGTTTCTTCAAGGTGCCCTTATTATTTCTCCTCTCATTTTTCCCAGGAGACGTGCACCAGGAGGAGCTGGCAAGTTTCCTTGGCAAGAACAGATGAATAAATAAGGAGCATGAGCTTGCGTCTTTTAGCCGAGATGATTTGTCAAAAACCACAGCACTGTGGCTATTTTCAAATTTTAAGAGCTATGTTCCACCTTAATCAAGGGAAAATTTAAAAGCTAAATCATTGACTGTATCGAGGAAAAGATTTTGGTAGAACATGAAGTTGATTGTTCAGATATCGCTGAATATATTGACTTACAGGTATTTCAGGCATATGCTAGAGTGGTAGACAACGGTGAATTACCTACTCATGTTTGTCTAATTTATTGAGTGGTGAGTGGTATTGAGTGAGGGATCTCATGAAAAATAATTGGCTTTGATCCTCAAGAAAGAACAAAGTATCTGAGCAAGAGACTCTTGAGGATCAGCCACTTGTTATAATTGCTAGGTGATACATATGGACAGATTGGGTTCTGCAATACAATCTGAGTTTATCTTTGTAAATTTTCAACATTATCAGGCATTAGTATGTAGCTCCAACAGTGCATACCATATATGTCTGTTTATTTCCATATTCCCCATCAGATCTCTCCATCCTTCTCCACTGCATGCTGTGCCTAGAGATTGGCTTTTATGGATCGTATCAATGAGACTTGTTGCTTTATGGCTTCCCATTGGATTTGGCCAACAGAAGGCACTGTTTAAAAAATTGGGGAGTTGGGTGGGAGAGTCAGCTCAGGGTTTTCATTTTCCAGGCTTCTTCTGTGTTAGATCTCTGCACATTGCCTTCACCTCTTTCAGAGATGCTGTAGCTCCTGTCAGGAAGCCCTCTCCAGATTCCATTAACCAACCCCTCTCCTTTGTCTCTTTAGGCCTAATGGGATAATGGCTCCAGTATGTTGCTAGTCCCATGGGCTTCACTATGCTTCACTGGATTTGCTTGATCCTCCCATCATTTGTAAACAGTCCTTTAGTAAACTCTCAATAACTCCTCTGTGTATGCTATCTCTTTCTTGCTGACACCCTGACTGACATATCACGTATGTAAAATATGACACATGCTACATATTTTCAGGATATAGAATACATTTACATTCAACTTATTACATATTTAGACACAGCACTTGTGACCTGACCAAAAGAAATCTTGTGACTTATAATCAAAACAAATTTCAGCTTTACGGGAGTCTGGCTGAGCGAACACAGTAGCCAACATAAAACAAAACAAAAGAACACAACAAAAAAAGAACAAAAAGGTGACATATATTGGGGCAAGAGAAATAATATGAAGGAAAATCATGTTAAGAGGCTTGGAAAATATTGCAAAATCACCATTTTTGAGAAAAGTTTCCAGAACCAAACAACCAGAATTCAAATTATGAACAACCAGGAAATCCTAGCATTTAAGGACTTAGGAAATTACCAGGGGACAAAAAAAAAAAAAAAAAAAAAAAAAAAAGGACTCATTGAAGAAAAAGGAAAAGGGAAAGGCTTAAGGAGATAGGATGAACATTACAGAGCTCTTCTGGGTGACAACACTCAGAGCCACTGTCTGTTGCACCAATATGGCAGCATGGTGGCTTTGTTCATTGTGCTGGACAAATCGTCACTTCTGCACATTTCTTCATCTGCAGATCAGTTGAGCTGAAAGAATTCTTAGTGCTTAACCCATGTGCTTTCAGACATCCCTGGAAATTGCTTTGTACTAAAGGCATCTTCCAGAAGAGCAAACTGTACCAGGCTAAAAGAAGAGAGAGATGTCTCATTTGTCTCCCAGCTATTACACATTTATACATGATTGATACTAGCATTACTGCCACCAACAATTGATCTATGCATATTACCATGCTAAAACAATTTACCATGAGGACAGGCATAAATGTGAGAACTCTGAGAAGTAGTTTTAAAATAAGAGGCCAGGACAAGAATAACTCTCAAGTCCACAAGATGGAAATACTCCAAATATCTGTACATAAATATAGGACTGAATTTTTTTCTATTTCTTTCATTACTTTATCTGGGGCCCCAAAATTATTATCCCATGTAATGACATGTTCCAAATATAAGAGAAACAGTGTTAAAAAGGATAGGCTGAGCATAAATTAGCTGACACAACAAAGGATATTTTTTGGTTTGTGGAAGAAAATACAACTTAAGGCTAAGGTTTTACTTTATTATATAATTGCAATTTATAATACGAGCCAAGGGAAAGAAATAAGTCTTTAAGATATCTTCAGTCTGATCATTTTAACAATAAAAAAACCATGTAGTTTCTCAGAAAATATCAAATGTATAATAAAAGAGAAAAATTGACCATCTGCCAATTTTCAGAAGTTTTGCAGCTCTGATATTAAAAATCTTAAATTTAAAATGTAGTATTTAATACAAATTGGATGATTGCAATAATTTTTGAAAATGTCTCCTTGGATTAGAATGAATGGGAAAGGAAAACTGGAACAAATTGCAACCATGAGGAGAATAGTAATCTTATGAGACCATGAAAGAGATGCAAGAAATGTTTTTGCATTGATGTGATCAAGTTCTCAAAAATCACAGTACAGACTTACAATCGCATTTTCAACCATCATCACTTGGAAGTGCAAGCACTTGAAAGTCACCTTATATTTCACCTCTTGCCTTTCATCTTGTGATTTTGGAAAAGTCCCCAGGTGTGGTGACAAGAATATTAAAGGATCTCAGGGCACAGATTCTCAGCCTTATCAGAATTATGATGGACAACATATGACATTTCAATTCTCAGTTTTTGCCCAAAAATAATGCATGTGCTCTCTGCTCCACAAGGTTATTTTTTGTTTTAAATAAGCATATGTGTGTGTGTGTATGTGTGTGTATATGTGTGTGTGTGTGAGTGTGTGTGTATATATAAAACCCAGAGATCAGCAGAGTTTCTTCAAGTCACTGGGATCTGAATTGAATTGTCTCAAATCCCAGCTGGATGGCCTGGCAGAATGTTTCTGGTGACTACGCACTCATACTTGCCTTCCCTGGTGGACTCCTGTGTTCCCATTGGCTGCACTTGAAAGAATTGTGTTAACTCAGACATGGATCCCAAGACCCCCTCAATTTGCTCTCCCAAATTTACATATCAAACCCAGGAAGAAGCTCAAGGGTACTTTTGCTGTATAGAAAGCAAGTGAGTTGTAAAAAGTAAAAATACTTTTCTTATTATATTGATTTTAATGACCAGCAATAAATTGATCATACAACAATGGAACCATGGAAACCTTCTTAAAATGCCCCCAAAATAAATAATTATAACACACAAACTGTACTCAAATAATGTTGTATAAATACTAATTGGTACAGTCCAGTGAAATGCTAGAGGGAGAAAACATTGAAAACTAGAGACAGAGTTATCCCATCTCTGTGATGATGGTTTGTTCATGTAGTAAAGGAGAAATAAACAAACCTGTGATGTGGCCATCCTTGAACATCCATCAGATGTTTTAAAGCAAAAGTAGGTTCAGAGCACCTGGCACAGGCTTTGGACTTAACATGTATATTGCTTTTAGCTAACAGCTCCTCCCCTTCTTAGACATTTGGCTTATTAGATGTTTCTCTACTCATGAACAAAATAAAGCAAAATGCATTCAGTAATTTTTTTGAAATTGGTCTGTCTTTACAAGTTCCTGGAATTTTTCCTGAGGGTCTATTTTGATTATTTTGGTCATAATTTTTGGATAAATAGTGCTATGGAGGATGCAAAACGAAACTACCACCTCTAACCTGCTTCAGACCAGATGGTTGGTAGTTTGAACACAGTAGTGAACTAAGAGGCTGTGTTTTCATAATCAGACCACAATTCTACCTGTTCACTAGAGTCTACTATATGAACAGTAAAACAAAGATCTTAAGGTACAAAATCTCAGGAGGCATAAGTTGAAGAGATCTATTGTACAACATGGTGACTATAGTTAATAACAATGTATCGTATTCTTAAAAATTGATAAGAGAGTAGATGCTAAGTGTTCTTAATACAAACAGTGGACTGTTGGCTGCAAATTCCCAAAGGCACTAGCCATAAAGAGGCAAGAGCCTTCCTAGACTTCCACACCAACCCTGCTAGGGGACCCACCCCAGTTGCTGGATGTGCTTGACTTCCAAGTTCCCCTGTGCCAGTGCTTCAGGAAGCCTGATTGGTGACTTTTCCCTGATCTGCCAATTTGGATTCAAAGCTGAGTTCTGTGACTTCCTGGCAATGTTACCTTGAACTAGTTACTTAACTTCTTTAAGTCTCAGCTTGAGAGTTCTTTTAAGAGCCAAGTGATAGAATTCTTTCGAATCAACTATTTACTGCTTTGTTGAGTGCCTATAAGCTTAGAACTAATCTAGGTGCTATGAATTAAACCACCTATGCGCAGAGAATTATACCACCATTCAAGAATTTTGTTCACAGATACAAGCATAAAGACACTCAAAATACTTCTTAATTGGAATAAATTTTCCTGCAGCTGGCCTCAAGCATTCCAGCTTCCCTTAAGAAGACAAGAAAGGCTGTTATTAGAGAAACACTTTTATGTTGCTTTTCACTTTTTCCCTGTGTCCTGTTACATCCCTGTTTTAAGGAATTTTCTTTACTGTATTCCTTTGACAAAGTTAATTCCTTTGAAAATCTGCCATCTGTAGTTACCCTTGAAAATCACTAATGCACCCCAGGTCCCTGAGATCTGGACACTATGAATATTCAGAGGCCTAGTGGGTGACTGATGCATGGTAGGGCAGAAAGGATGCCTTTTCGTATCTCTACATTGGTACCATTGGGTAAATAGCATCCTGGCTGTAACTTGGCTGCAAGTGTTAGCAGGGAAGACCAGTTCCTGGAAGATAGGAGAAGCTGTGTGTTGGCTCTGGGCAAGGGGAAAGCAACAGTTCCAACAGACAGATTGTGACTGTTCTTTTTTCCCGCCTCCTTGAGTTTGGTAGCAATAAGGCATATGACATGGATTGCTCAGCCTGGTCACAGTCTCAGGTTGTTAAATAATCTTCAGGCTCTATGAAGGCAACACACATGTCCAATAAAGAGAAGCCACAGAACAAATGCAGTTATTTCCAGTGACTGAATTCTGCCTCAATCTGTGTAATCACCAAAGCTTTTCAGATCAAGGGATAGCAAATGAAAGAGGAAGGTTTAAATGAATCTGCAATCTGTGGCTTCTGGGTTCATGATCAGTTGGCAGGAACTGAGAAGCAGAAAGGAGACCTGGTTGCATTGAGGCTGAACATCCTTTATGGGTGGCTCAAATCAAGGCCAGGTGGCTTTCTTTCTTAAACAAATGAATCAGTGTTTTTAATCCTATGTTTTCCAACCATCTATTTTTCCAACTGTGGAAACCCTTCCCCTCGTTTTTGTCATGATAAAGCTGTGCTTCGGGTAAAGCAAGTATTTTTATTCCAGATTTGCAAGTGAGAAAGACTCTCCGTGAGAAGTTGAGAGATTCACTTACGTTTCTACAGCTTAACTAGAGACAACCCCAATCATGAGTCCCATGTCATTGGCCGTTCCACCTGCTACAGCATTCTCTCTAGAACTTGCGATTGGATGTTGACCTCTCTGTTTCTGATACAAATTCATCCTTCCACAGGACACATACCCGTGAATCCGGGAGCATTTGCTCACTGGTAAATGCAAACGGTTAAGAGAAGAGACAGGTAACTTTTCATGGTTCACTCTTTCTTGTTTATTAAACCCTAAATTGATTTCTCACTCTTAAGTTAAAGATCTTACAATGGTGGTACCAGATGTGTGTAAAATATTTTGAGTTAATTGTCAAAATTATAAATTGGGGGAATTCACATCAATTTTTGGATTTCTGGCAATTCTGCAAAAGTTAGTTGAGCTAGTTACATCACATCTTCATTCTTCCTTGCCGACAGTTCGTTAGAGCTAAGAAGATGTATTCTACTGAGTCCGAATAGTTACCTGCACTTGCTACTCTTGCAAGACTTAAGCTAATGAGAGGAATGACAAGCACTTTTGAGGGCCTTGCATTTTAGTCATTGCTACTGAAGACCTTAAAATAATGAATAACTTTATGAACTAGACAGAGATTAGCGAAATCTTTGAGGTCAGCTCATGGAACTATCCCGAGGCCTCCATTGCTCAAAGGCTGGCTCATTGCTTGATGAACTGCCTTGTCTCACTGGATGTGTGATTTTCTGCCATTCCTTTGGGCTGCTTATTTCTTAAGCATTTCACTGCCAATTAGCATCTTCTATGAGAGAAGGAAGAGAACCATACAAAATACAAAAAAATATTTTGTCTGGAAGTAAATCCCAAACTAACTACAGATAGTTCCTGACTTATAACAGTCTGACTTACAATTTTTTAAATTTTCCATCATGGAAAGGTATAAAGTGATACACATTCAATAGAAACCGTACTTCCAGTACTTACACAACCATTCTGTTCTTCACTTTCAGGGTAGTAGTCAATAAATTCCATGAGATATTCAACATTTTATTATAAAATATGCTTTC
Organism: Lepilemur ruficaudatus; assembly: GCA_963574885.1. Lineage (NCBI taxonomy): Eukaryota > Metazoa > Chordata > Mammalia > Primates > Lepilemuridae > Lepilemur > Lepilemur ruficaudatus. The sequence continues at coordinate 21,096 of CAUYRT010059850.1, read as the reverse complement.
TGTTAGATGATTTTTCCCAACTGTAGGCTAATTTAAGTGTTCAGAACACCTTTAAGGCAGGCTATGTTATGCTATGATATTCAGCAGGTTAGGTGTATTAAATGCATTTTCAACTTAACAATGTTTTCCATTTAGGATGGGTTTATCTGCATGTAACCCCATTGTAAGTCAAGGAACATCTATAGTTAAATTAAGTCTTCACCTCATGTGTAACATTGTTTTCTCCTGCCACTCCTCTGTTTCATTAACATATATGAAGAGTCTATTCTCTGAGTATTAACTATTTTTATGAACACACACACATCAGAGTTTTGCATGCCCTATGCTCAATGTGGGAGTGGTCCTTGTATTTTCTCTATGATGCAGCAAAGAGACCTGAATTAAATATCTAAGATCTACTTCTTTGCTTTTAAATCTGTGGCTGTGACTTTGCCACTAAATCTCCCAAGGTTTTAGTTTTTTACTTGATAAAATGAGTAGGGTGAGAAGTCGAACAAGATGCTTAGTTAAGTTTCTCCTGAGTTTAAAAACCATGATTGCCTAATTCTTCCAGCATCACTTGGAAATGTAACACTTCAGCTATGCATTTTTTTGTATCTTGATTGTGAGGTGATCAGATTTCAGGGAGCCAACCCCTAGTGAGGGCGTCCTCCCGTGCAGCTTGTAGTAGTTTGGGCAGCAGCATCAAAGATGGGATACAAAGGACTAGAAATTCTCTTCCATGATTGTATCATTATTGGGTACTTTCTTGTGTAGCTTCTTCAACCAAGATTTCACTTAATTGAGAAAAGAATCAAAATGTAATTTAAACATATGTGTCATACTTTAAAATATCAACTTTATCCCAAGGCTCTTTCTAGTACAGTTCTAGGTTCTGTATATTTTGCTGTGAGACATTTGCCATGCCAAATTCAGTTCATCAATCTCATCCAACTGGACTATAAATGAAAAAAAGAGAGAGAGAATAACTCAACTGAAAAAATAATGAATCTGAAACGGATTTTTTAAAAAGATGGAAAACAAAATCAATTTGGTGTTGCTTTAATTTTTGATGATTTACAGTGGGAGTTCTAATGCCCAGCAGGTACCATTTGACATTTTCATCTCCAGTGCTGTGAAGAGATTAGCACTTACTGGTATTGATTTAAACTAGGATTTATACCAGGGCTGTCATTTTTATGGAAAGCACAATAAAAGAGATTAGAAAGAAATTGCCAAGCAGCCTGGGTCTAATCAATTGTAGAAAGCTTTCACTGGGAATTTGCAATTTTACCAAGCAGAAAGTTAACATGAGCAGGATAAGCAACAGGAAAGGAAATTCACATCAGGACTTAGAACTGTGGCCAGGCCAAAATCAAAACACATCGCACAATAGGTAGCATCATTCTGCTAATTTTCCATGGAATTTCCAAAGAGAAATATCTGTGTAAGACAGTATTTAGTGTTTACTGAAGTCGAGCAGACCCCTACTGAAGGACCAAAGGGAAGCACATCATGTATTTCAAGACTGCATTTGGGGAGAGTTTCTTAGAGCTGAAGTCAAGCTGACTCAATGATGTGTATGACTTTTGTTTGGTTTTGATTGAGAGGGAGGAGTTAGTCAAGGAGGTCAAGAAGTCTGAGGCCAGTGAGCTCAAAATTCACTGCTCAAACTGACCTCAAAGCCCAGAAAGGACAGAAGGCAGAGAGAAAAGCAATGTGAAGGGAGCATTCTTTGCTAAATTCTGAATCAGAGCTCATATAGAAATTGGCAGTGTGACACATGAACACTGAGATATAAGTACCAAAAGTTATGTCAACAAAGATTCTTGATATTCTAGCAAAGAGTTACCAAAACAACTTCAAGTAATCTGCTTTACTTGAAAACTTAATCAGAAAGAAGATCCTGTTTATTATTGCATTAAATTAATTACAAGTTAAACACATAGGCTACGCCAGTGGTTGTACAAAGGGCCCAAGGTAGAAAAAATTAAAATAAGGGAATGCTGCAAAGAAGAGTCCGGACGAAAGTACCGGACGAAAGATTTGAAATAAAGGTGCATCATTCCAGGACATAGTGATAATTATGATCATAGTTTAATGGCCTTGGGGGCAGAGACAGCTTAGAGGAGAAGGCAGTTAAGGCTTTAGGGAAGGACAGAGAGAAGGGGATTCAGGATAGCTTTTAAGGGGAGTGCACATAAAAGCCAAGTTTTGAAGAATAACTGGAAAGACAAGGGAGGGGCGAGCATTCCAGGTGGAAGGGACAGCAGGTGCAAAGACATTAGGTGAAAGAGGGGGCCAGACTTTGGATTTTATTCCAAAGGCAACAGGGAAAACGTGGGCTGGTTTTAAGTGTGTGTGTGTGTGTGTGTGTGTGATGTGTGCGTGGGCCAAGTAGCATGACCTCATCAGAATTGTGTTTTAGAACGACTACGTGTTACCGTCTTCATCTTCATTCACTGGCCCCATGTCGTGGTCTTCTATGTGGTCTCTCTGCTTTCATCCTTGCCTCCAGAGTGTGATGCTCTAAAAATGTCACCCTTCTGCTCGAACCTGTCAATGGCTCCTCATGGAACTCAGAGAGGGCCTGTTACATGGATCCGCATCTCCTAGCACTCAACAAAGATCCTCTGCCTCCTTACTGGTCCTCAAACTTGCCTGAGTCTGGGTCTTTGTGCATATCAATTGCTCTTCCTAGAACACTTTTTCTCTGGGAATCTCCATGCTTACTCCTTCAATTTCTCCAGGTGCTCAGGTGCCACCTCTTTACAGAGGTTTTCTTCAGCCACTCTGTCTACTCAATATAATTGTGAATGAATGAATGGATGGATGAATGGATGGATGGATGGATGGATGAGTAAACAGAGGTGGCAACAATGGGGGTCAATGTCCCACAGGAGGTTTGAGAGAGTCTGAGGAGAGAGAATACAAGTAGGTGGGAATTGAGGGTCCTGGGTGGTACCTGGTGATTGCTTGGATACGGCAGAGGTGGGTGTGCGGAGTCTGAGGGATTAGAAAGTGCAGGAAGTCTCACCTGGGTTCTGGGCTGGAGGACTGATGAAGGCAGGACATATTTTTGTACATGTTTTTGGCGGGAGGCAGGAATGGTCAGAAAATAAATAATAAGAGCATTATCTAGTGTGCCAGGCACTGTGCATCATATGTATTATCTCAGTTAATTCTCTGCAACAGATGATTACTTTTATCCTCATCATTTTTTTTTTAAGATAGGCTCAGGGAAGTTAAGCAACTTGCTGAAGCTCACACAACTAGTGAAAGGCAGAGCCCAGACTTAAATCCAGTTCCATCTGATGCAGTTCACATAAACAAATTACTTTTGGCTGCTGCCATTAGAGTTAATTGTGAGAATCAGCTCCAACCACCTATATGGAAGTTTAGAAGATACCTAAATCAGATAGAGCTTTGTATTGTGAACAGCACCACAAGTGCATGGCTCCTACTAATTTTTTTGGAATTTTTAGAGCAAAAAGTTCATTTATTGTTTAGCTTGACTCCTTCATGAATAGACTTAACCCATTCCCTTTTAACTGAAACCCACAGAAATCTTAATACCACCCCTCCCACCCCATCCCAGGGCTGGCCAGGCTGCGGCACAACTATAGGGAGCTGCCATGAGGTGAATGTTGCCCCCTAGAGTTGTATAAAAAGGCAGCTCCAAAATTCTTACGACACACGTTCTGAAACTGTCATTCACTATACTTATCGCTCGGCAGTGAAGTGTAAGTGAGTGGAATATTTTCAGAGAGAAAGAGGATCTGAAAAAAAGAATGAGGGCCTCCATAACCATGGAAAAATGGCTCAGATCTTTTTAGAGAGGATGTGGTAAAAATATTAACATCTTTGAAAGGTGCCAAGACCACCACAGGCAAGGCAGGTGGTTAACGCATTGCCAGGTTGGGAGGCTGGGCACAGGTGGGGAAACAAAGAAAGAAAAGCCACGGCTATTTTCATAAATATTTTATTCACAGCAAGAGCACTGACCTTTTCTCCAAACTAAGTTCTTTATAAACATACAAATGGGCAGTCATTTTCTATGAAATTACCTTTCAAATCACAGGGTAGTCGAACATACTGTTTAAGATTTTTTTTTTTCATTTAGACAAAGAACATCAACTTGACTGGTAGACCAAAGTTTACAGACTTTCCTTCCTTCCTTCCTCCCTCCCTCCCCTTTCCCTCCTCCCCTCTCTTTTTTAGAAAGATTTGTATAAAATTCACATTTTAAATTCCTTTTATTACAAAATAGAATACACATATAGAAAAATGCATAAGATAAAAAAATACATTTAAACAAATTATTGTAAACACTCAAGTAACTGCCACACAGACCAGCCACACAAGTAGATATTGCCCCTGCCCCTTCCCCAACTACATTCTCTTCTGTGCCATCTGCAAGTGGCCATTCTCCTGACACTTATGGTAACCACTTCCTTGCTTTTCTTTATAATTTCACTGCCTAAGAATGGATACCCAAAACTATAATTTTGTCTGCCTTTTAAACTTATGTCAGTGGAATCGTTTTGGAGTTTTTTCTTTTGGTCTTGCTCTTTTTAGCTCCATGATGTATGTTGAGGACCCAGCCATGTTGTTGTATGTAGCTGCAGCGCATTTTCATTTCTCCATAGCAAGGGCCAAACTTTCTCTGTAAAGGGCCAGAAAGGAAGTATGTTAGCCTTTGTAGGCCATGTAAAGTCTATTACAGATTTTCTTTCCTTTGAAAAAAAATAATCCCTTAAAAATGTAACAGAACAAGACAAAAAAACCCCAAACACTCTTAGCTTGCTTGCCATAAAAAAAGAAAAAGCAGGCCACAGGCCAGGCGTGGCTCATGCACCTTGGCTTGCTGACCACGCTCTGCAGTATTCCACCATGTGATTAAACACTCCATTCTGGAGTTGAAGGCCATTTTGATTGCTCTCATTTTTTTCTTTTGCTTATTACAAATAATAATAATAATAATATGATTACTGTCTTACTTAATCATCACTTAGAATTACCCACACACTTCTCTCTCTTCAATGTTCATATATTCCTGCTTATCCCTGTAGGTTGTTTCTGCTGACTCTTACTTATTGTGTCTTGTCTTTTCATGTGCTTATTTATCTTTGACTAGGTGCTGGACATTGTATTTGAAAAATTATCTGTAGAAATAATTTGTGGTATACGCTAACTTTTTTTTTCCCTCCCAATTTTTCCTTTCTTCCATCTCCTCTTTCTCTCTGAAAATAGTCCACTTCACTTTATTTCACTGACAGGTGATGAGTATAGTGAATGACAGTTTTAGAACATGTGTCACAAGGATTTTGGTCCTGCCGTATTATACACCTCCAGGAAAATTGATTTTTCCAGGCACCTGGGGGCACTAGCAATCAAGGATAATCTAATCCAGTTTTCTGTTTTGGAATTTTCTGCGTTACCCAGAAGAGTTGAAGCCAGTCCACAGTCTATATAAGAGCTTGTTTACTTTCATTTCACCTTGACTCCTGGAATCTCAGACCAAAAAATGGGAGGTGGTTTACCTTGACAGGCCCAGGAGTAGTCATTCATTCATTACTGGAAGTTAGAATACTCCTAATTTATGCTTTTATTTTTAAAAGGGCAAATTTTAAATCGATCTTCACAAAAGAAAAGAGTACTGTGAGAAACTTGGAAAGTCATTCTGATAGGATTCTTCCCTCCAAATAACGTTCTGTGATCTTTAATAACATTCTAGCCTTTTTGCCTCTTCTAGAAAATTTCCAAACTATAAATTTTTTTTTATTTTTTCTAATCAATCAAAGTCATCCCTGCTAGAACTTTTTAAAATTAATTTTTTAGCATAAGTACAAGAGGGATTATGCTAAATCCCTGTACTCTGACTACTTGTGGATTTTTTCCCTTGCTCTGTTTATGAATTCAAGGAAAGAATCAAGGCTGTTAAGCTATTCGTCTCACGCTAATGAGTATAAACATCACTGAATTTTGCTCTTTGGTTTATTTCCCCACAGAACCTGAGACCTCAGGTGAATGAAAAGATGAGAATCTTAAACATAGAGTATCACTGCTTTGTAACAGTTTCCGGATGTTTTCATGAAAGGCCAGAGACTTCTCAAGATTTGAGAAGAAAGCTGATAGGACAAATGATTGGAAATCAGACAAAAATTTGATTCCCAATAAAAGCATAAAACAGGAAGTAAATTATATATTTCTGGGGGGGGGGAGGCAAATGAAAAACATAGACATGTCAGATCAGTAGCATCAAATATTGTGTTTAGATAGACACTGTGAAAAATATATTACTAATTTGTATTCACTAGAAAAAAATACAAACAAAATAATAAACAAAACCACACAGCTGAGAGCTACAAAAATGTCATGGGGATCGAGGTGAAAAGGACAGAATGAGCATTGAAGTTTGTTCTCCTTCCTTGTTATGTGCTCTGAATCCATCCTTCCCTCTACTTCACCCTGGGGATCCATGATCTTCAGTAAAAAATGCAAAACGGGAGAGAATGAAGGCTTCCACTTTGCATTGGGTCTTTAATGCATCCAGACTGAACCAATGTCGTGGTTTAAAGTGCCAATTTGCTGGCAATAGAGTCCTTATGGCTTTCACTTTTGGTGTTATGCAGCCAAATCAAGGACTGAGTGACTGTGGGAGCTTTAAAACTTCAATTGTTAAACAGATATAAAAGTGCGCAGTACCCTTCCTGGTCAGCCAAGCACGTGGCAGCTGAGGCTACCAGGAAGAAATCAGATTGAAAGTCAGAAGATGCCCCTGCCTTGGAAGGCTTCTCACTGTGACTTGGGCAAACTGTCTCACTCTTCAGCATCCTTGACAAATGCTTAGGGTGAACCTATTAAGAGTCCGTAGAGTAGATGTTGTCTTCAACAATGTGCCATCACTATTCTAGGAAATTCTTCTCCAAGAAGTTGCAAATAACATGATTGATCATTCCAGAAACTTCCTGAAAGATTCATCAACGCTTCAATAGAAAGCACCACATGACAGTTTATACCACAAGTCTTTGAAACCCTTGCCACAAATTCTTTACCTGCTGTGTCTACCGGTACTAAACTGTTATGTCATGATTCTTCCCCATTCCTAACCAAGTCCACACTCCCACCCTGCTTGACTCACCTTAAACACGACTTCAAAATCTGCTAAGTATCCCTACTTTGCCTTGGCCCATCTAAAATGCCACTAAGACTTTCAAAATAGTGCTTTTACTTATGGCAGAGGAATAAACTCAGCTTTGTCATAGCAACAGGTTGTTTTGGAGATATTTTCAGGAACCAGCATTTGACATAGTGGAAGAGAAAATGGGGAGAGAGACAGTTATTTTCTTGTATACGTAACAGCTGGCACTGTGCCACAGACCTAGGAAGTGCTCAGTAATGATTGGATGAAAACCTGCAATGACTGAACACTTCAGTGCTATCTTCAGAGTGCACCTTCCCCAGATGAATTTAAAGTGCGACTCAAGCATCATTTTAAATATTAATAAAATTAATGTCGTAAGAGCTAGTAATTATTGAGTATCTACTATGGGCCAAGCACTTTCAAAGTTTCTGTTAAGAGATTTTTTTATTTTTTAAAAATGGTAAAATAGGTAAAATGATGACCCTTATATGGATAAAATTGAGCACCTGTCAAGGATTTATTTAACTCATTAATTATTGAGGAACTGGTATGATGTTACAACCAGTTCAAAGGAGAATCCAAAGTACCACACATTTATAGGGAGATAAGAAATACTGAAATAAATGTACAACTAGATGCAAAACTTGTCAATATCCGCAAGGAAGTAATGACAAAGACCTATGTGTGCCGTGTATCTCCTCTGCCTCACTCTTATAAGGGTACATGTGGTTTTTGCATTTAGGGCCAATTTGGCTAATACAGAATAATCTCCTCCCCTCAGGAGCCTTAACTTAATCCCACCTGCAACATCTTTGTCATATCTGGCAACATTCACAGATTCCAGGGATCAGGACTGATATCTCAGCCTGTCACACCAAGGTTACACATGGCAGCATTGTTTGTCATAATTCAAGATTGGAAATAACCCAAATGCCCATCGATGGCAGGCTGATTAAATAAATTATGGCCTATCTGTAAAATGGAACAGTACGTATATTCTGGTATGGAAGGATTACCAAACTGCTACTATAAGTGAAAAAGGCAAGGTACTGGATGTCCGTGATGTATGCCACCATGGGTATAAAATTACAGAGCCCCCCATATACATGCATTCACTTATATTATGCATATGCTTAAATATATATTGATATATCTGGAAAGATACATAAAAAATTAGTGACTGTATTGGAATTGTGGAACTGGGTGTTTGGGGATGGGGTGGAAGGCAGGACTTATTTTTCACACCGTCCCCTTTAGAAGCTTCTGAATTTAAAACCATATGGATCGGTTCCTTATTTAAAAATAAAGGATTTGCAGCTCTCACTAAGAAATCAATGCATGTTCATGGTAAAACACTTCTGCTGCTGGTACTGACTGGCTCTCCTTGTCCACCATGCGGTCCCCTCTCTGCTGCTGCCTTGTCCTGCACACGGCGCTCCCTGCCTGGCTCAGCCTCTCTACACCTGCCCTGATCTTGCCACTGACCACTGTGCGCTGTGGTCGGCAGCCTTCCGGTAGACCAGCTACTTTCTTGACTGTCCATTTGACTGATGGGAAGTCCACCTGTTGCTGACACAGCGACCACTGGGAGGGAGGCTGCCCTTCCGTGGAGCCCTCCTCTCTCTCCAAGTCTGTTCTCCCCCTGCTCTAGCAAGCAAGAGGCAGGGCAGCAGATCTGCTGGGTGACCAGGCTCCTACTCAGCTGTGCAATGCCATTCCCCTTCCTCTTGGGGCAGGAGGAACAGAGCCCCGAGCAATGGGAAGGGTTTCCTCCCACTGCCCACACTGTCCTTTCCACAGAGCTAAGACTCCAAAGGCCATCAATTAACATTCTTTCTTCAGGCCTGGAGGTGGAGGTGGGGAACTGCTTGTCTGCAATATATTAATACTTTCATTGTACTTTCTGGCAAATCCTTCAAAATGCAGAGATCAAGTACATCACACCTTCCTCTGTCTGAAACACAAGACGGCAACTCGTAATAAGCATAAAAACATCTTTTGAATATTCAAAGTAGATAGTAGAACGTGTATTCTCTAACTCCCCTGCCTTTAATTTAGAAGAGAGCCTTTTTTCTCTCGCTTTGCTCATGTTCATAACAATTTCTATGACCTAATTTCCACTGCAGATTAAAAGCGACAACTTAGAACTGGAAAGAGGCAAACCTGGTAAATGCAGATAGACACTATGAAAGCAGCAGGAAAGTTACAACTTCCTTCAAAGGGAAAGGCAGAAAAAAAAAACATTAAGAAAAGAACAATAATAACAACAAAATGCAGTGTAGGAGCAGGTACTTTTATTTCCCTTGAGGTCATTGCTTTAGTTTGGCAGGGTATAAGTTTTTGCACTTTGACTGTCAGTTTTCAAATATTTAAGGTTCCATGTTTAAGAAGGCAGAGAAAGGTGTAACACATTTTTGAAATGTCTTTATCCCCATATAGTTAGATTTCTTTAAATGAAAACATTGACATAAACATCGTTTATCTACAGCAGCCTATTTCGTGTGTGATACCAGGTACTAATCCCTGCAGTTGGGCATCTGACACAGGGAACTGCTCCGTGGGAACAGCAGCGGGCCATTTAAACATGCATCCTGGCTCTCTTGTAACATACCAAATGAAACTGAGAACTGTAATTGAAAAAGGGGTTTCCGTATTTAGCCCCTTCAAGCTCCTGCTTCTAGGTTCTCAGCTTTAACACTAATAGGTGTTTATTGTACATAATTCTCCCTTCACCCTCTTTTGTATCACCAAACACTGGTTTGTTCCATGCCCTCTGGCAGTACTTGTTGCTTTTTACCTTGCGTAAAAGGTAAAGAGGTTTTCATGGCAGAGTTCGGGTCTATATCATCTTTTCTTTGAGATTAATACAGCCTGAATAAATGCGTGACTGTTGGCTGAATTAGATATTCAATCTTGCATGGTTTCTAACTAACAGTATTTTAGGGGTTTTACCAATCACACCTATGAGACACAAAGGATTGTCTAGGGGCAGCCACAGGCCCAAGAAAGGACCAAGCAGAGTCTCCCCCTGCCCTTTAATCTGACTAGAAGACACAGAGGGAGGTCCGATTGGTGCCCGGTGTCAGAACTGAAGAGCAGTGTAGCGTTGGCCGTCGTGGTCACATTGGACCATGTTCAAAAATGACTAAGCAGAAGTGTTCTAGAGGTACCAGTTGTGAAGGCTGATGCATTTAGGAAGGTGTGCTTAAAACCTGTGCCTCAGAAAATATTACAAGCCTAGTTTCTTAAACATTCCAGCTGCCTAAGCATCTTTGTCTCACAAATATCTCCTGATTCACCACACAAAGCTAAGCTCAAGAAAATCATCTGGGAGCCATCAGATATTGGGAAAGTAGGCAATAAGACATTAATTTTTGTGGCAACACTTTGTCACTTGGGCCAGAATTCTCCTGCTTGAAGGGATTTGGTTTTGCAGGAGAGCTCCAGCAAGATATAAAATGCAGATGTTTAGACCAGGGCGTCCAGGACCTCCAGGCCAGGCGTTGCTCCATAGGATTCCTGTGCAGGCTTTAGTAATATTGAGTTTGGGACTGGGTTTGCTAAAAGTTAGAACACTGCTGTGGCTCACTGGGGCTCTTCAGCAGGTTTGGGTGGGCTGTTGAGAGAGTCACATCACACAGCTGGGCTCTCTCCACTTGGATACAGAAAGGTTGTTTCTTGCAGTTGGGGATGGTCTCTCAATCAGAGGAAGCGGGGCTGAGGCATAGGAAGGTGCAACAAGAGACCAAGTTGGAGACAGACACTGTAGCCCTCGGAGACATTTGTGGCTCACGGTTTCAGTTGTTCCTGTCTTCTCTGTTCCTTGCTTTCGTCCCCACGGGGCCCATTTTTGTTTATCTTTTATTGAGCTACTTCAACTGAGTTTCTCTTTCTTGCAATCCAAAGAGACCTGACTAGAGCATGGGTTCTGTCTGTTGTTGACATTCCTCTTCCTCATGAAAAGTATGCAACACACATAATCTGAGATCAATGCTTCTAACATCTAAGAGTGATCGATAACATTGTTGTGTGATTACAAAATTGTGATCGTAATGATGTGAATTGCCAAATACTAATAGGGGAGTGTGAGGCAGTGGAAAGAAACTAGTTTAGACCCAGGCTCACCTTTATTTCCATATAGACTTCATTTACTTGTTGTGTGGCTTTGAGCAAATACCTTAAACTTTCTGAGACAATTTCTTCATCTATATGTGGGAGATATACCCCTTATTGTGCTGTTTTGCTGAGAGAATCAGAGATAATATATGTGCAGTGCTAAACAATGAACCTGGTACCAGTAGATATCTGATAAAGAGCAGCTGACCATTATGACTGTGAGTACACAGGCGATGAATGAGTTGATCAATTGGGACTGTCATGGCAAATGTATGAGTGAAATGAAAAACATGTTTACGTGAATAGACTAACCGGAAATTGACAAATACAGAATTATCCATGATGTTGGGATTGGAGTGTACATGCAGATGTAAGCAGATTCTGATAGAATAAGGAAACCGCCTAACAAAGAGTGAGAATGCCAGGGAATTAACCTACCAAACGTACTTAGTGTCATGTGCAAAACCTATGAATAACCTCAGCTCATGCGGCATATCATGACAGCTGACAGAGAGCATTAAGACAGAAATTCCCACATGTTGGATAAAGGAAGGAGACTAACCACGGTTACAACAGTCACTACAGTAACTATTAAATACAATGGAGATGTGCAAAACAGATGGGTTAGCTTCTAAATGCACTGCAGGATTAACGGATCTCCTGAAAATCAGAATCCCATGTATTTGGGTTATTTTATCTGAGCTTCTATGCCCATGTGATCTGGAATCACAAAAGACACTGTTTCTGTTGAAAAAGTTGAAGTGCTTTTCTCTAGACTTTAAAGTGCGTAATATTCACCTGGGGATGCAAATCCTGTTAACACGCAGCTCCGGAAGCAGCAGGTCGGTGGTGAGGTCTGAGATACTGCCTGTCTAACACGCTACCAGGAGCTGCTGTTGCTGCTGCCCACAGACTACAGCTTGGAGTGGTGAGGCTATATGCGACAGAAAAAAATCATTGGTGAAAATAATCTTTAACCATTCCTCTAGTTTTTCTTCTTTAACAGGGCAGTGTTTACATAAAGGGGTTGAGAATGGAACAGATCCCTGAACAATGCATTCCTCAAACCCGCTTGCAAAACCCTGGGCATTGGAGAGGAGCTTAGAGTGTGAAACCTATAGGCATCCGCCTCAGTATCCCACCTTGGGTCAAACCGACAGGCCATTGCTTGCTCCCTGTCCCTCCACACCTGGGCACTTCCGCCTACCTTGCCTGTTGTTTAACGCCTCTACCATAGATAAGAAGTGGGTGGGTAGGATTTTGGGGCAATAACAGGAAGCAGCCTATAAAATCATGTCACACTAGGGTCTGTAATCCTTTCAACTGTGACAGTTCATTGTCACTTAGCAGAAATTGCTGGTTATGAATATTTAACAAATTTGCAATTAGCTCATCTACCAACATGATTACTGAAATGGAATAAGCCATTGAATAAAGCTACTAGGATTATGTACATAATGCCCTTCTGATTATACACGCTTACACATCTGTTTTTGTTTTTCCTTCTCCTCTGGCACCGTTTTTACTAATTTTTATAAAACCACCTGTTACACCTCACTGCCTTCTGTAGTCTCATACTGTGCTAAGCAGGTAGATGGGGCATTTTTCAGATTCTGGGTAGAAAATTTAGTTTTAAGCTTTTGAGATGACACAATCTAATGCAGGGTTATCCAGCAGCTAGAACACTTAGAATCTTTCCTTAATTTCTCACCAAATCCACCTGTGGCCCAGTTACCAAATTGTCCAAATTTGTTTCTGTTTCCAAAAAGGCATTACATGTTATCTGCTTGATTCATCCTAATTGGGTTGTAATGCAGATTAATTAAAAACAAACCTACAGAGGAGGGGAGCATCACTTGATTTAAGGTTGGGAAATATTTTTTTTGCAATATGGGGATTTTATTTTAAAAATTTCATAAAGGAAATATTTTCTATCAACAAATAAATAGATTTGGGAGAACATTTTCTGGCCGCACTTATTTCCTCTGTGACATTCACTAGTTTCTGTTCTTTATTTACACACTTGGTCACAATGAAGAAAGTATATAAGATTGGAAAATCTTGCAGCTCACTGGCCACGTTATCTTGTGTCTAATCTCTTCACCTCTCTGGACTCCAGATTCTAGTCTGTAAACTGAAGACAATAGCCATCATTTCCTGGCATTTAATTATTAAGATCATAGGTTGTTCTCCTTATTCTGTTAGAATTAGCTTCTTGCTACTCCTTTGCAGAAAGAAAAGAAAAAACCAAAGAAAAATAGAGGAGATACTACATAACAGTAAGTGGTGACGCGGAGAAGAGAATCATCTTTCTGACTTCTATTGGGGGAAGATTTTTCCTTTTCCTCTGTTGGTGAGAACAACTTGTAGCAGCAACATGAAAATACTTGTGCTTGATCCGGAAAACAAAAAGAAAATATTGCACCACTCAAAACAGGCAGGATCTATATGCTTTGACTGTTAATCAGTTCTGCTGTTAAAGGGTTTTTATTTTTCTTAAGTGCATTTCAAACTGTCATCGAGGCAGGGCAGGTCATATTATCTTTGAGCTCTTTGCTGAATTGTGTTGTCTGCTTTGTTGATAGATCCCGTGCCCTGTATTTCTTGGTGTTTTCAGAAAATGATCTTACTTATTTCTCACATGCAGCTTGGATTTCTAAAAAGCTACTGTTTCGGAAGTGCAAAAGACAGTCAGGAATATTATAAGAGTTACCAGAAGCTGCTGATCATAATAGTTACACTATTTTACTTTGTATAGGAGTGTAGAGCTTTTATGTTTGCAAAAATGCTCCCGCATGCATTAGGTAAGATTCTACCGATATTCCCAGACACACTCCGCTTTTTAAGATGGGCTTTTCCTAGCCCCTCTCCAGGAGTCTGGGTCTGAGCATTCGGAATCATCCCAGCACTGATAATACTCCAAGGGCCAAGTTTATGAGTCAGCGACCTGCTTGTTTCCCCACTTCTTTTGTATCTTGCTTATCATTAGTCCTAAAAGAATACCTGAGCATTTACTCACTTATTTACTCATTCAGTTAGTCTTTTATTAATAGTCATGAGGTACCCCCTATCTGCAGTTTGCTCGATTATGGGGAAACAGAAATAAATGTGAACTGTTCCTACTCTCAGGGGCCTCAGCACGTGCTGGGGTGAGAGCCCTGCTGGAGAAAGGTGTGGACAAAGGCCACCCAGCCAGGGCAGCTTGAGGGTGGTCAGCAAAGGCTTCCAGTGGGTACGTCCTTAGGAATGAGCGTTGTTAGCCAGGAGAATGGGTGGTAGATGGGAAGATGGGTGGTTCAAAGAGGACAGAAAAACAAAGATGTGGAGGCCCCAAACAGCATGGCGTATAGGCAACTGCAACATAGCAATGCATTTGATTCTCTACTAAGGTACAGTTATCAGTTTAACTCTATTACAAAAATGAACAAGTATACACACAAGTTGGGGGGTGGTATAATGAGGTCTTGCAGGCCCGTCACCCAGCTTCCATGATTTTCTATTATTAAGGAAAAATAAAATTCATATCTGCTGTCAGCTTTATGGCTCCAGGAGACCACACAGTGGAAAAGAAGAGAGGACCTAGAAACAGGTCCATGCAGACATGGAAACTTCACAAATGGCAGAGTTGGCATTACAAATCTATGGGAAAGGGGGGAAATACTCAATAGAGATGGAGTAATGACTGAACTATATAGAAAAAAAAATAAATTTGGATCCCTCCTTCACAATTTAGGTAAATATAAATTCCAGGTTGGATTAAAGAGCTGTCTCTACATAGCAAATCATTAAATCTTTTTGAAGAAACTGTAGAATATCTTTATGGACTTAAAGGGTGGGGAAGAATTTCTTAGTGTTAAAAATCACAAAACCTTTAAACAAATGATAAATTCAACCTTACCATGACAAAAAAACACACACAAAAAAACACAAAACACTTATGTTTCTTGTAGGCCAAAATAAGAAATGAAAAACACAAGCCATAGTCTGGAAAAAAATATCTGAGATGTATATAACCAATGTATACGATCAGGATTCAAGATTCCAGATTACAAAAAGAACTCTTGCAAAGATGGGCAATCCAATAGAAAAACTGGCTAATTATACAAGCAATTTTAGAAGAAGAAACACAAATGGTCAATGAACATATAAAAATACATTCAACCTTAAGAGTAATCAGGAAGTTCAAACTAAAACCACAGTGCTGTAGGGTGGGTTGTATATCTGAAGCTTCATAGATATATATTCATCTATGCATATATAAATATATACATACATTTACATATATATATAATGCATAAGTTGGATTTTAGTAAATAAATTAGTACAAAACTCTTTTCAGAGTTTGATTATCTACCATGAGTACCTTACTTAAGAATTGCATTATGTGGGAACAATGCAATTGAATTTCTTTTCCAGAAAACAAAATTGGCATAATTCAATGGTTGGCCTGGGTTAGTAAAAAAAAAGCCTGAGACCTCAAGGGTGCTCTGCTGTAACAGGATGGGTGATTCTGAGGCTTGTCATTAAAGCTCTCTAGACATCAGTGCCCGTTACGGGTAAATCGAGGGCATCCTACGTAGGACCCGCCGTGGTGCCTCTTGCTTTGCAATTCTGTGTTATGCCAGCATTTCTCAAAGTGTGTTGGAAAGAATCCATGAGATGCTAATCAGGATCCCTTGAGACTAGAGCTCTGTTATCAAACAAGTTGGAAATCATTTATCACTGCAACACGCTGTCCTTGTGGGAGCACGGATGTGTAGAAGAGAGTGGGGAAGGAAGAGGAAGAGTTGCCGGTGGCAGAAAGAAACCAGGCATGAGGATTATTTAAGCACCTCAAGCATGTTCCTGTGCTGTCCCACTGCTGGCTCCAGGGGCATGGGGCTGTTTATTTGACGGATATTTATTCAATCCCTCTGTGCAGCCAAAGATAATGAGAGCTAGGAGGAGGGGCCGGGAGATCTTCTGTTCTACGCTTCCCCAGTCCCTCCTTTGGAAATACGCTTAGGTCAAGGCCATGTATTGCTTTGGCCTGTGAGAAAACAAAGCCAGCTGGCTGCACCTGCTTCCTGTTCAGAGCTTTCCAGATGCAATTGAAATCAGGAGAGCCTCACACGCAGCATGGGTGTCTTCCTTTGTGAGGCTGGTAAACAGCTTCAGCCAGGGTTTTTTATTTTCTGCCAAAAACAACGGTGCAATGAATAGCTGTGTGTTCTTGGGCACTTCACTCAACCCACCCAGGGTTTAAGATTCTCATCTTTAAAAAGAAGAGCTTTCGTAAGATTGTTACTGAAGCTTGTTTTTGTTCATTCATTACCTAAGGCATTTATAAATGTAGCTGTTCAGAAGTTCTTAAGACTGGCTGAAGACATCAGTGTAGAAATACTCAACAAGAGATTGGCTTAGTAAGACATTCATTCCACATCATAGTTGTTGAAGACCTACACTGCTTGCAGTGCGGGGGAAATAGCAGTGAGCAAAGCAGACAAAATCCCTGCCTTTGTAAAGGTTAATTTTTAATGGTGGGATCCAGATAATAAACAACAACAACAAAAAACCCTACCTGAATATTAGGTAATGTTAAGTGCTAAAGAGAATTAAAAAACAAACAAACAAGCAAAAAAAAAATCAGGGTATGTGCACAGAGAGAGCCACCAGGGGATTATTTTATATCGGAAGTTTAGGGAAGGCCTCTATATTAAGGTGTCATTTGAATAGAAACTTACATGAGGAAGGTAGGGAGCCACTCTCGGTGAGAAGAATGTTCTAGGCAGAGGAAATGGCATGTACAAAGGCCCTGAGGTCAGAGTATACCTGACATGCAGAAGGAACATCACGGTAGCAGGAGGATAGTGGAAATGAAGTGAGGGAGCTTGGGGGAAATGTCAAAAATTCAGCATTTCATCCAGAATGAGATGGCAAGTCAAAAGAGAGAATCGAAAGATAATTGACATGACCTAAATAAAGGTTTCAGAGAAACTGGCTGAGAGTAGTCTGTGAGAGGCTGGAGGGGAGGGTGGGAAGCAGGGAACCCCGTGGGAGGCTATACAACTGCCCATGCGAGAGACCACGGTGGCTTGCAGTAGGCTTTGGGGCAAGATTTTTAAGAATCCCAGGGAAGGACTCCAATTGGCTCAGCTATAGCCAAAAGGACAGGATTCTATGGCGGCAGCTCCTCCTTGAAACACGCAGCCGAGAGAGGAGAAGCAGTGCCCCAGAGGAAGAGGATGGGGCATGGACTACACTGTTGCCAAGATAAAATGTGACAACTCTAAAACAAAACCAACAAACACCATGGGAACAAAAAGTAGAGGAGAAGACATGAAAATTGATAGAGTTTTGCTCAAAATTACTTCCTGACATAATTACTGTAGTGTTCTAACAAAGAACATGGGGTTATAATACATTCTCTTCTTGGTACATAATCAATTAATGGATGTGCATTGATTACTTCTTATGTCCTCAGTGCTGTGTGAGGGAGGGAATGTTCCCAGCCTGTTAAGACAGAGTGAATTAATAGTACCACACTGCTTTTATTCTTTTTTTTTTTTTAAACCAGGCAGACATATATTTCTCTCTCACGTAAAAGAGATGCAGAATTAGGACATTTTGGCCTGTTATTGCATTTCATGATTGTCTAGGGACTCAGGGTTTCTACTGTTTTTTTGTTCAGCACTTATTATTATGTTGCCTCATTTCTCATTTGCGAAGAACATATATGATAAAGAACTGTTTTCAAAATATACAAAGAACTTTTAAAACAAAGCAATCAGAGAATGAATAACTCCATTTAAAAATGGGCAAAAGACCTGAACGGACACCTCACCAAAGAAGATACACAGAAAGCAAATAAGCACATGAAAAGATGCTCAGCATCATATGTTGTCATGGAAATGCAAATTAAAGCAACATGAGATGCACTGACTACATAATGCCTATTAGAATGGCCCAAATCCCGAACACTGACAACACGCCAGATGCTGGTGAGGATGTGGAGCAACAGGAACTCTGGTTCAATGCCGGTGGGAGCGCAAAATGGGGCAGACCCTTTGCAAGACAGTTTGGCAGTTTCTTGAAAAACTAAACATACTCTTACCATATCCAACGATCAAGACTCCTTGTATCCAAACAAATTGTGTTTGTATCCAAATAAATACTCCTTGACTTTTACCCAAAGAAGTTGAAAACTTGTGTCCACACAAAAACCTGCTCACAGATGTTTACAGCAGCTTCATTCATAATTGCCAAGACTTGGAAGCAATGAAGACATCCTTCAGTAGATGAATGAATAAACAAACTGTGGTACACCCAGACAATGGAATACTATTCAGTGCCAAAAGAAATGAGCTATCCGACCATGAAAAGATGTGAGAGACCCTTAAATACATGTTCCTAAGTGAAAGGGTCCAATTGAAAAGGCCACATATTTTATGATTCCTAGTATATGACATTCTAGAGAAGGCAAAACTATGGAGCAAAGACTGTGATGGCCATGAGTTTGATTTGTGGCCCAGAGTAGACCTTTACCTGTACACGTGTTGAGTTATATAAGATTCTAAGAGAAGCTGAGTACAGCTTGTTTGGCAGAAATGCCAGACCACTCATATTTAGATTCAAAACACCTGCATTCTGAGAAGCATAAATAAATAGCGGGAGCTTTCCTGTTTCCTGAAAACAAAGTGCAAACTTTGCCTTCATTAGACGTTTGTGTAGGTTTTCACCTCTACACCTGCTTAGACTAGAGGTGGTGCCCTGCCATCCAAATTTGCTATTTGGTTGAACTTCTAGATATCTCTGAAGTGTTTATCATTCCTGTCATTTCTCCAGATCCACCAAAACTCACAATTTATATTACTGGGATTCAAAGAGATTTGAGTCTGGTCTCAGAAGCAAAATTAAGAGAAGAAAAATAAGACTCACTCCACTCCATATATTTCCCTGACAAGCTAGCTTTTAAGCCAGGCAGCTTGCTTCAGAGGAAAATTCTCTAAGTAAAAAGAGAAACTTTTAAGTGATCTAAATTTCACGTTCTTGTTCTTATATACCTACTAGCACACCTGGCATGGCACTACTCAGCAAATTGGCCCTGGGAATGTTTGCTTCTTCCCATCTCCTGCAGCCAAGGCAGCAAAGACTCCCTCACCCAAAACAGGTCCTCAGCCCTATTTGTGCATTAGAATAACTCTTAGGGCCTTAAAAGCCCTTCACTCAGATCCTGCCTCAGCCCATTTAATCTGCATCTTGGTTAGTGGGCTCCCAGTAGTTGAAATTAAACACCCCCAGGTGCTTGGACACCATGCATGGGTCACCATGATGGGTTACCATGATGGGTCAGCATTGCTGTCAGTCTAATGACCTGTTGGAAGAGAAGGCCCCTGACTAATGGCTGAGCTTCCCCTTTATCCATATTTTGGTTTTGGTTTTTCATTTGATTAATTCCATTGAACATGTCTTTGCTCTTGAGCCACATGAAATCCAATTCCCCCTCTTTTTCTTCTTTTTTTTAAAAGACAGGATTTTAATATATTTAATAATTTTAATGAAAGAAGAAGAATTACTTGTATATATTAGGTTTGACTTTGTGACATCTGGAAAATATGAAAACAAAAAATAAGGTACAGAAGCAAGTAGGGATTCTTTCCCAGAAATGTTAATAAACAAAATTACTTTTGAGGGCTTTGAGGGCATGAGGTATTTGTAAAAGTGGCAGGAAGACTGTGAATATTTGCATCTTCAGAAAGCTTTATATTTTGTTTGTAAATTCTGGGGACAGCAGATTTTAGACATCAAACTGAGAAGCCAGCTGATGGAAAGATTTTTTTCCTTAATATTAATTGAATATTAGAAAACCACAAAGATGTTTTCAAAGTACAAAGAGAGCTGCACTTTTGCATTGCCTTGGGATCCACCAATACTATGGCTTTAAAAGTACACTAAAAACCCAGACATCACCACCGTGTAATTCATCCATGTAACTCAAAACCACTTATACCCTGAAATAAAAAAATACATATATAAAAAATATAAATGCTACAAAATAATAAAAAGAGAGGTGGATAAAAGAGAAGCTGACTGCTATGATACCTGTTCCTTCTTTAACCCACTTATCTCAAGGTTCATGCTCCTCTATCTGTGAGCAGAGAAGAGCGCTAAATGTGAAAGTTACCTGGTAGGTATCTTGCAACACAGTAATGAGTAATTGACTGGTCTGTTTCATTATTGTATGTGTATTACATTTATAGGCTACCAGTAGATTTGCAGTTTTCTGAAACTGGAGATGTTAGGAGCTTATTAAATTTTTGAAGCAGCTAAAACTCACATGCTGAGCTTATATATATACATCTCTAAACCAATTTTTCCCAATTTCAACTCCTGTAATTTTTCCATTTCCCATAATAATGAGAAGGGAAAATAAGTAGAACGACATTACATGCATGAACAAATAATATGAAAATGAAATCCGTTTCTAATTAGTGTACCTATCAGTCTGCATTTTGCTTAAATACAATGTAATTAGGTATTTTGTCATTTGAAAATTAAGCTTTGGCTATAATTGTGCTTGTGGTATCCCTAAGTAGGTCATTAAAAAAAAGACATTTTTGCTATTTTTCTATGTTATACTGAATTTGAATTACATTTTAATTTTCACAATTTCTTTGCCCTTTATTATTTGCATGCCCATTCAATAATATGTAGTTAGCAATTACACACTGTTTTTTTTTTCTTCCTAAAATTTTATTGGGGGAAAACTACAAAACATTTACAGTACAATGTTTACAGTCACAATTTGTAGTGAGCTGATTTCCCAAAATATATTACCATTCAAGTTGACTTATTTTGTTACATTCAAAAACCTA
>CAUYRT010059846.1:0-30879 GCA_963574885.1 Lepilemur ruficaudatus | reverse complement strand
ATCAACAATGTAATGGCATCAAATAGTATTATCTAAGAATCCCAAGCCTATTTCCAAAAGGGACAGTGTGTCTGAAGGGAACTCGAATTGGGTCCTACTGAAGCTGCTCCTTCCTTTGAGCTCTGGGTTCTGCCTCCCTCCAGCTCGTCCTTTTTCTCTTCCTTCCCCTCATTGTCATCTTCTTCCCTCTCTGTTGTGGCCCCACTTGGGGAGCAGAAATGAACACAGAAGACAAACAACAAACGACAAACACACAAAGACGGTACAAGACTGCAGCCCCTCTCTACTGCAGCATCTTTATTTTTAACGCTGTTTTGTGGCATCTGTCTCAGTCTACCCCAACTTTTCCCACAGCTATTTTCTGTTCCCAGAATGTTTTCATCTCAGCATGGACTGGTTCTCACCGCTCTGCCTCAGGGAGTTGATGTTTGCGTCTCCTCCTTTGCCCTTTCCCGTTTGCGGGTCAAGGCGCCCTGGCTTGTTTACAAGTCACAAAGCGTCTTAAGGCCGATCAACAAGAAACAATCTGTGTGAGAACAGGTGTTCCGAGAACTGCTGTGTTCAAGCATGGCCGAGAGATGACCCGGTGTCCACCACACCTCCCTGTTTCAGCTTTCTTTTTCCCCTGCTGCGCTGGGGAAAATAAACATGGCTGGGACTGGCTCATAGCCTGGTTTCATGGTAAACGTGTAGACGTTTTAGTAGAAAGTTTGGGCTCTCCCAAAGGTGTGTTTCCTCAGGCTTCCTGTGGGCCGTGTGTAGGCAGGTTCAGATTCACAGACTGCACACGCGGGTGTGCACGCACAGACACACGTCAGCAGCACAGAAACAGCAAGACTCAGTCGCACCAATTTGAGAGCAGACATTTCTGCTTAGGGCAGAGCCGTCGCATGCCTGCGAGGGCGTCTGTGTCCCACAGCAGGCTCTTCGTTCTTCTCGCAGTCACAGCCATCCTTCGCTCCAGGAAGACGCAGCAGGAAAGGCAAATGCAGCTTTGTGGATGTGTTTACCTTCGTGCTGTCATCACCTGTACAGTGCTGGCTCCTGGAGTCTGGGCCAAGGTCTGGGTCTGCAGCACAGGGTGCTGAGGAGCTCCTCTCAGCTGCCAGGGCCAGGCGCACACCGTCCGTTCCTGTGCACGGAACAGCATCCGCCTGCCGTGTGTGTACGATTGAACACACAAATTGATGGCTAATATTCAATTTTGACCTACATAAGTAACAGTTTCATATGGTTAGCCCTAATCCTAGTTACACTCATACACACACATTCATATGAACATGACGATTCTTGCTGGTCCAAGTGCAGCGGTGTTTGTGACTAATTGATCGCAGCCAGTTACAGATTCCTTTGTTCCTTCTCCACTCCCACTGCTTCACTTGACCAGCCTAACCTACATATATACATATGTTATCTTTGAGTCTATGGAAAAGCTGTTGTGGAGTGTATGTAAGAACTCGCTGAATTTATGGTTGCATTTTTATCTTTCTTGCTTGAGCAATTGGGTCAAAAGGGGATGATGTGGCAAGAGTACGTTTAATTTCCTTTAAGGGTTGTAACAAATGATCACAAATTTAGTGGCTTAAAATGAATTGATGACATTTATTATCAACCAAAGTATCAGCAGGGCTCCGTTCCTTGTGGACATGGGAAATATGATTTTCATGCCTTTTCCAACTTCTAGGGCCCTCCTGTGTTCCTTGGTTCAAAGCCAGCAGTGTCCGGTTGAGTTTCTGGTGTGGACTCACTGTGACAGAACTTCTGCCTCCCTCCTGCTCATTTAAGGACCCTCATAATTACACTGAGTGCATGCATATAATCCGGAATAATCTCTTCATCTTTAGGTCAACTGGGTAGCAACTTTAATTCCTCCTTCCACGTAACATATATTCACAGGTTCTAGGGATTAGGACGGGGGCCTTTTGGGGGAAGCCATTCTAGTAGACTGCCTTACTTTTTCCTTGGGGGGCGTTGTCTGAAAACAAAAACAAAAATAAGTGGGATAAGAGCTAGAAGTCATAGAACACAGAAAAGACTTGTTGGCCAAAATTAAACAAGACAACAGGACTTGAACTTGAGAGAAACAAGCTGGACTGAGTGAGGGACTGAAGGTCAGGTTGGAGGGACTGGTCTATGTAGCGAGATCCCTGAGAAGGCAGAGCCAGGCAGGGCCAGGCTGCGGGCAGGGAAGGTGTGAGAGGACTGAGCTGGAGGGTGGGGGGCAGGTGGATTGCACTGTCTTTGGAGCAGGGATAGAAATATAAAGAACTTTATTATTTTTATGGAAAATAGGAGATAAAGTTATGGGCTGGGAATGGGGGGAAAGATGGACGCAGCCAGTCTTAAGTGCACAAATGGCCAGGGAGACATGAAAAGATGACCCAGCAAGGCTGCCCGTCACCTGGAGGTGAGAGGCCATGGGTGGCTTTATGCCAGTCCCCAAACACGGGGCCACGCCGTGCTCTCCTCTGGCGCACATCAGCTCAGGGGTGAATATCGGCATGCAGGTGGTGCGAGTAGTGACAATTTGCCAATCTGCAAGAGAGACCCTGAGGACAGACAGGTGGACATCCTGGCATCTGAGCCCTGGAGGTCATGAAGTCATGAGGAAGGAACAGAGGAGCTGAAGGACTGAAACCTCCCTGCAGCTGGGACCACCTTCACAAGGAAGGGGCAGGAGGCCGGGCCACTGAAGACTGTAACGTCCGCGTGGTCCTGGCCTGGCTTCTCACAACTTCTAGGTTGCAGTCTTGCGAAGGGCTGACACGACAAGGATGCAGAGGAGATCCACATCGTTGGATCTGAGGCTGAGCTTCCCTTGGGGTGTCTGTGGAATAGGAACACAAACGCGTGGCTGCATAATTGTGCTTAGGAATATATGAGACAGACGGCTGGGGACTGGCCACTCATAGGACACGCGAGCTGACAATAGGTTTGGCTTGGAATGTGAACACCTGTTAGATAAGCATTCGTTTTCAAGAAATCTCACAGTCCCCAGAACACTCTGTCCTACCTAGGACCCTCAATTTCACTTGTCAGATACCCCTAGCTTTCTAGTTTCAGAGCCCTGATAAACAGAGAGACTCAATCAATGAGTCAGGACATATTCAGTAAGTCATGGTCGTGGCGTCAAGGAAGATGGGAAGAGAGTGTTAAATGGAGAAATAAGAAGGAAGACTATTTCTGGTTTAAAAGACGTTAAATTTTTGTATAAGATCCAAATGCATCTGGACAAATGTGTATAGCTGTGACACGTTTTATTTTTGCCCATGTGAGCACATTACTAGTGGAGATTGTCAGTTTAACTCTCAATTCAGGAGTCTCTGCCTCTCTGAATTAGCAGTTTCTCCCCATTCAACCCACACCTAAAAATATTGGTCGCTGCCAATAGGCAAACTAATATACAGGATAAGGTAAACAGAGGAACATCCAGATTTTCCTTTAATTACAAACAGCATCCTTTGGGATTAGCCATGAGTTGGTAACCGTTGAAGCCAGGAAATGTGTCCATGGCAGCTGATTACACTCCGCCTTTGTGTCTAACGTTCCGTAATAAAAAAGCATGTGTCTTTCACTCTGCAAGACAGAGCACCTGGCACGATCAAGCCCCATGTGTATACCCGCAGCTGAGAGCTCAACGTCAGCCCAGATTTTCTGGGAGCAAAGTGTGTCTGTGGACTGGTACCCAAAAGCAGCTTTCAGAACTGTTACTGCTGGTGACTCTGAGACCACACAGTAACACAAAGCCACTGTCCCCAGAAGAACCCTATTGCATCTTTCATGGTAAATTCGTCCTTGGGCAAGTTAGTCACTTCTGAGACTCTTTGCTCCTCTGTGTAGAGGAAGTAATAAATGACAACTATCCCTCCCATTGCTGAGAAAACGGTGAAGAAAATGTGTGCAGATACCTGGTACTTAGGTGCTCTTTAGGAGCTAACACTATTTCCATAGTTTCTGTCCTAACTTATACGCTTGTGCCTCGCTGGCCTGCAGGTCACAAATATTTTGTGGTTCTCATGCTGTTCTGCTCGAGGTTGTGTTTCTGTGAATTTTTAAGACATTTCTCTCACATGCCAGCTTCTAATCATATTGACTTAATATGTGACAGCTGCTTGGAAGCTTATTTCTGATTAAAATGTCCTTTGAAATTCACTGGATTTGTCCTGGAAGCATAGCTATAGAAGTAGATGGTGTAGTTTTAAGGTATTTCTAGGGGTGGATTTATTTTTCCAGGAAATACCCGAAAATTCAATGGCTTTGAGTCAGTCTTTAGTTCAAACTTTTAGAAATTTTATCTTTCTCTTTTATGAGAATTTCAGAATGTGTAGCCACAAGGATATTCTGGACAGAAATAACAGAGCTTTTTGTGCAATGTGAATTATTGACTTGAAGGTGAAAGCCACATTCTTTCAAATGATTTCCTCGTGGTCTAAAATCCTGGCTTTTAAAGTAAGACTTACCTGTGTTCATTTTCCAGTTTTGAATCTCACTAGCTCTGTGACCTGAAGCAAACTACTTAGGCCACAAGGCGAGACCTCATTTCTAAAATAAATAAATAAATAAATAAATCATGGATGAAAAGACAGTGTTCCCCTCCATACTGTCTCCAAGCATATTGCAGATTTTGCCCATCACGCATCTCTGAGCGTCAGTTTTCTCATGTAAAACAGGATAATTCATGTTTTTCTTGCTATTATACTAGTATGCTAATATCATATCTTTCTTTCTGTGCTGGGAATTAAATAATCATCCTATATATGAGCCTTGCTAATGGCGATAAGGCTAGTTTTCTTCTTTCCTTCCCTGCAGAAATTATCTTCCATGTTCCATCGATGTTCTTGGAACTGTCAGGATCATTCAACGTTTTCTCTATGTGTCTGTCTACTTGCAAGCTATCACCTGTGGGCTCAGACCCACTCTCTTATCTTTCTTACACCAAGTTCTTTGATCAAATGGAAAAAAAAATTGCCGATTGTCTTTAAGAGTTGCATTGCATTTTCGGGGAAAACGTGTCAAAACCTACGAATAATTCAACATTATCAGAAAAGGTCATCTTTCTGCCCCTCTGCCACAGTGTTCTTTCTCCAAGTTCTTCTCCAGCATTACTTTGTCTTATTCCATTGTGTGTGTTAATTGTGCACCCTCTTTCTCTGTCGATCTTTGATGATCTTACACGTGAGGAACGAATCTGGTCTGGTTGAATCCACAAGGGTGGCTGGACACGGAGGTGGGAAGCCGTCTCCACTGCGCTCTCCAGCTCCCTCCCCTCCCTAACTAGCCAGCACTAGTTTCTCAGCCACTGAAGGACAGAACAATACTGCTGTCCTTGGGCCATCCTCACTCCAACTGTTCTTCCTTGTACCCTCCAGCTATGTCTCCATGTCTCCATCTGAAACTTTCCCACACTCTTTTTGTCTTCTGAGGTTCAGAAAGGGACACAGCACTTTGGTGCATCCGGCATGAGGCAAGCAAGAAGGACAATTCAGGTCATTGCCAAAGACCATGAATTAATGTCCTGTGGCTGATGCAACAAAGTACCACAAACTGCAAGACTTCAACAATGGCAATTTATTCTCTCACAATTTTGCAGACAGAAGTCAGAAGTCAAGGTGTCAGCAGGGTTGGCTCCTTCTGAGGCTGCAAGGGAGACTCTGTTCCAGGCCTCTCCCCTAGCCTCTGATGGTTTGCTGGCAGCCTTTGGTAATCCTTGGCTTGTAAACCTGTCTTCAGTTTCACATCTCCTTGCACACATGTATGTCTCATGTCCAAATTCCCTTTTATACGGACACTGGTCACGCTGGATTCAGGCCCACCCCTATGATCTCATCTTGAGTTGACCTTCTGAAAAGACTCTATTTCCTAATAAGGTCCCATCCACAAGTACTGGAGGTTATAACTTTAACATCTTTTTGGATGACACAATTCAACTGTGGTCAAGACAACTACATTTTCCTTTCTCATTTCCTAAGAAGAATGTCAACAGGTGATCTGTACGGGACTCAAGCACAAGTGCCACCTTCTCCCATGTGCTCAGACGCAGGAGCAGCTGGCCCTCAGTTTCACCAGGCCCTGTAAATGACTCATTTCTTCAGCAGCCTCCTGCTCTCCATAGCTGGAAATTTGGCCCGAGGAAGGGGCTGCAATTTGCTAAGACAAGTACCACAGCTGAAGATGGATGATTCATTTTTTTAGGTCATACAATTTGAAAATGTTAATGTAACATCCTTACTTTTTGGCTACCATTAATCTTCCAGCATTTTTCTGAAATATATATATCAAAATAATTTCTGTTCACTGTATTTATACAACTGTTTTTTCAATTGTTTAGCATCTGGAGAACATGTGTAAGAAGTATTTCTTTGGAGATTCATGTTTTTAAAAATGCAGACAGTGTAAATTCTACACAAAGATTCAGTCAATAAGCAATTACTTAGGAGGTGCTGAGCACAGATACCCTACAGAGATTCTGTGGAATTCACAGGTCCATCCTGCAAAGTGGATAGCATTGTACCATTTTGTGGTCTCACAGAAACTGTGATGGGCTCAATCTCATGAAGCTGAAGGGCTTTCATATTCCAGTATGTTCCATGTGACAGGACTTTTCTAAGAATATACCTCAGAGGGGGCTTGTCATCTCTAAAGTCAGCCAGCCTAGGTTGGATTCCAGGCCCCACACTAGCTGTGTGAGCCTAGACAAGTGACTCCGTGTCTCACAACCAAACACATAAATAGCACTTCTTTGTAGGGTTGCTATGGGAATCACATCAGATTGTGTTCATCAAGTATCTAAAATAGCGCCTGGTACATAGGAATCACGTGACACATAGTCGTGTCATGGTAGGTAATTAAGCAATAAAGTGGTAGAAAATTAATTGTTATAACTGACTACAAAATAAGGACAAAGAATTTAAGGAAGGAGAAGCCACTGCCCATTTGACTGTAAGTCTCACGTTCTCATTAACAATAACCGGCTGTGCTGTCTGCTGTAGGCAGGAAAGCTGTCCTCTTGTCCCGGCAGCCGAGGGCACCCCACGGAACTGAACTCTCCTCAGGTGTGTGTACCTCCCGTGAGGGATAAACCCCCTCATGGCCAGCAGGTGGAGAGGCAAGGCCTTGGTCAGTACAGGAGCGTGTTTTTGGCAGAGCCGGTTTGAGCTCACACGCGCCCCGACCGTGCTGAGGGCCAGCCAGCACGGCCACACCAGTTTTGCTCGAACTCAACTTTTCCACATCCAGGTGATGCTGAAAGTGTAACAGGGGGAATGGCCTGGAAAAAATGGCAAAAATATTTTCTGTCTCCAAGCCTACATCCCTCCTGAGGCCAGTGGCTGGGGGGCAGGGTGAGTCTTGTGTTCATTTGTGCCACGGGAGACGGCCCAGCCCGCCCTGGTAAAGCGAGACCCTGGGCGGGCAGAGGTCATGAGAGTGTTTTCAGGAGATGGGATGATCAGGATTCTCAGCTGCAGTTGAACAGTAATTGCCTGAAACTGAGAATCCACCATTTAAAGGCTCAGTGTTTCTGTGAATGTTCAGGGAAATTCGGGATTCTGAGATGAGAAGGTCTGCCATTTGTCCGCCTCTGCCGGCAAAGTAGCCTCTCTCTTTCCGCCTCAACCCGTTGGTCCTCATTATTTGGCCTCGTGGACAAGTGCTGAGTTTTCAGTAAGAAGAGGTGACAAAACTATTTGCACATTCTCCAAGTCTAGAAGTGACACTTCAAAGCTGCTTCTGCAGGAGAGCTGGGGAAGCTCACCATGGGCTCTTCAAGAGCGCCTCTGGGCTGCAGGGAGGGAGCCGGGCTGTTGTCTGCATCTCGACTTCCCTGGATGTATTTAAGTTGCCACCCAGCTCTGCAGCCCCAGGAATTCAAGAAAGCATTGTGTGATTTCATACTTGAATTGGTAAAGTGAAGTAGGATATGCAAATCTTCCTATTCGGGAACAGAGAATGAGTCCACATGGAAAGGAGAGGAAAGCAGAGGGTCCGTGAGGAAAGGCAGGGCAAAGTGCACAGCGCATGTTTAAATGAATGCTTTGCTGGCTGGTGGCCTGCAGTGAGGCAGACAAAGGATTGTCTAAAAATCCTCCAAACCCAGCTTTCCCCTGTGCTGCCTGGAGGCCCTTTGGGAGGCGCTGAGGAGGGTGCCGGCAGAGCTCACAGGAGCCCTGGATTGGGAGAGGCAACGAGCATGGCGTGAGTGTGGCCTTCCCACCCCGTCATCCTGCAGCAGCAGCAACCACAGAACCCAGCCACAGCCCACAGAGAGTCCACGCCGGTACTTCCTCAAGGGAGAAAACCAGAAGAAACAAAGGAAGGAAGGGCCTTCCTATCATGAGCAATGAATAGAAGTTCAGGCAGATAGATTGCAGGTAAGTGACACACGCACAAGAATATCTTAGAAAGGCCTTGGGGAGCCCTCACAGGGGCCCAATCCCCTCCCACCGAGCCCATTGCTGCCTCCAGGAGGGGCAACAGCTGTGGGGTGGGAGGGGTGAGGGCAGGGACCAGCCCCCTCAGTCAGAGGGAGACTGTGGGTGCAGGGCCTTACCAAGGACGTAGGACACAACCCAGAGAAGGTGTAAGGCCACATCATATTCGTGGATGGGCCCCAGGACACCTTCCCTTGACTTCAAGATATTCAAGAGGACCACAGAGGAGAAGGCTGAGTCTGGGACAGCCTGTCATGCTGTCTACAGCCCTCTCTGAGCCCTGTGCCTCCCTGCGCGGAACCTCAGGCCCTGAGCATGTAGTTACCGCGTTGCTGCATGGGGACGTGAGGCTGGTCCGTGCAGCGTGAGGAGAATCTACCACACAAAAATGTTAGCGCAAATGGAAGTTCTGGGCTGAGCCGTCCACTCTCAACACAATGGTATTTATGCGACAATCACTACCTAAGGGAGAAGGGGGAGAAAGAGGAAGATGCGAAACCCGGAAAGGGGAAGGAAGGATATGAATTGCCAACAGAAAGAGGAAGGAAAAATCTTAACGCAAGGAAATAAAATTTACTAGTATTTTGCCCTATGCAGAAGAATATATGAATAATGAGTTTGTTTTTAAAAGGAGCTCAAACATGTGATATTAAAATAAATGTAGCTAAAGATAGAGACTGTGTAGATTCAAAAATTATAAACAAACTTGATATACTAACTGAATAAAAAGAAATAGAAATGGCAAAGGAAAAAGGAGAATAGCTTAAAACTAAATTACAGATATAGGAACAAAAATTTTAAATAACCACCCTCAACGCAGAGTAAAAAATAAGTTTATTAAAACAATTCAAGGAGAGATAGTATGTTACGGACAACACTTGGGTAATCTAACACTAAGATAATTAATGTCTTTGTAATAAAGCATTCCCAAAAGGGAAGCAAAATTTTATTCAAAGATATAACAAAACAGAATTTTACAGAAATAAAAGGATAACTACTTGTAGAGACCACAGAGGCATACTGAGTCCAGGAAAATTGATAGAAAATGCCCAACACTGCGGCATGCACTATTGTTAGTGAATTCTAATGAAAAAGAAAATTCTTTAGACCACCGGCAGACAAAGCAAGTTTCTTAAAAAGAGGAAAACCAAATTAGCCTCATATTTTCCCAGAGAAGCATCCAATGGCAGAAAAGACCATTCTGGGGGAAAGGCGGTGGAGAGCAAGATGTTCCTCCTCACCACGCGTCATTCGAGGGGACTGGAGCAGCAGACCCCCCACACACACGGAAGCTCTCCGGGAGCATGGGCCCAGGGACCCCTCCTGGAAAAGAGCCAGGCAAGAGTTCCAACTGGAAGCCTGGAAACGCTCTGGTGTAAGTCAATAAACACTTCCACATGTAAAAAGGGACTGAACTGTGGGAAACATGATGCAAAAGGTAATTGCTATAAATCTTAGCATTGTGTTAAAGCCTCTTTATTTTTTACAGAAAGGAAACATAGAACAGTCACACAAATATAAAATGAACATATGTCAAATATTTAACTTAAAAAAATTGAGAGAACTTATAAGATATTCCAACCAATTCTCAAGAGAATGCCAAAAACCCACAGATATATAGGACATGAAGAGTTCTGAAATCAATTTACAAACAGATGCAAAACCACCTCTACCCACAGGAGAATAATCAATTGCAATCCACTATTAATTTGCATTTCTATGGACAAGAGCATTTGCATTATCATCAGTTTCTGCAACTTACAGAGTTGTGAAATAGCTCAAAGACCATGAAAACCAGAATGACCCATGTGGATGAGTGAGACAGGATCCCTGCTAAGCTTTTGTCCCCTGTTGTTGTCTTTCATAGCTTTTTCTGACAATTGTAAAAGTTATCATACATGAAAAAAACACCAAAAAGGAAAAAATTATACCTGCTATTTTTCTTATTTTAACTTAAAGACACTTGGTAACATCTGCGGTATACAAATTAAGGAAAATATATTGAAGTTTATTTCCTAAAGGGACTACAAAAGCCACCAGAAAAAATATTAGCATCAATGAAATGGTTAATTTCATGTGTCAACTGGAGTGAGCCACAGGGTTTCCAGACTGAACAATGTTTCTGCATGTGTCTGTGAGGGCGTTTCTGGATGACATCAGCATGTGGATCCATGGCGGGGGTAAAGCAGATGGCCCTCCCCACTGTGGGTGCATACCACCCCATCCAAGGAGGCCTGAATAGAACAAAAAGGAGAGAAAGAAGGAAGCCCACCCCTCTTTTCCTGTTTGTGTCGAGGCCAAGGTCCTTGCCCCACTCATTGAAAATCACTGACACAAGGCAGATTGATTAATAGGAGAAACGACATACAAATCTATTTAGTGTGTATACAAGGGAGCCTTCAGAATGAAGACCCAATGCCCCAGTGGGGTGCAGAAGCTTATATATACCATCCTGAGGTTACAGAAAGAATGCAAGCTCAGAGCCTGGCCGAAAATAGGTAATGGGAGTAAATCAGATTTTAGTGGCCAGACAGGTGATGGGAGGGACAAAGGAAGAGGCCTGGCTAGCAGGTGGTCTTGTTATGTAGATGAAAACTCATGGGTAGCAGCCCTTAGAGACAATAGATGGTAAATGTTTCTTTCAGATCTTCAAGGTGTCAGCTCAGGTAACTGAGCTGCGCATGCGCATTAATGCAGCCAGCCCCTCCCTTGTCTGGATGCAGACAAGGGAGGGGCTGGCTGCATTAATGCGCATGCTTCACAGACCTACAGATGCGAATCTCCCCCCAAAAGGCAGGTTTGCAGGGCCATTTCTGTTTGCTGCTCCCTGGAAGCCATCTCAAAATATGTCAAAGAAACGTACTTTGGGGTAAAATATTTTGATATCCTGCCCCTGCTTATGATAAGACATCTACTCTCACCTTCGCTTGTCCTCAGACTGAGATTTACAACATCAGCTCCTCTGGTTCTAAGGCCTTCAAATTCAGACTGAATTACAGCACTGACTGTCCTGCTTCTCCGGCCTGCAGGTGGCAGGTCCTGTGACCTAATTCCTATAATAAAACACTCTCTCTAACTCTTTCTTTCTCATTCTCTCCCCCCCCATATATACATATATATGATATATATCTTTGTTTTGTAATGTTTTCCCCCTCCAAAACTTATGTATTGAAAACTTAATCCCCAATACAACAGTGTTGGAAGATGGGGCATTTGGGTCATGAGGGTTCTACCCTCACGAATGGATTGATGCTACTATAAAAAGGGATTGCAGGAGTGGGTTCCCTCTCCTCTGCTCTTTTGCATGTGAGGACATATGTCACTTCTCCCCTCAGAGGGTGCAGTGTCCAAGGCACCATCTTGGAAGCAAAGAGACTGAGCCTAGCCTACAGCACCTTGATCTTGGACTTCCCAGCCTCCGGACTGTGAGACAATAAATTCCTGTTCTCTGTAAATTACTCAGTCTGCGGTTCTGCTGTAGCAGCAGGAAACAGACTAAGATACACACACACACATGCACACACACAAGCACAGGCACATTTATCATTGGTTCTTTTTCTCTGGAAAACCCTAACTAATGCAATTAAGAACATAAGTAACCAAAACTGGAAGGAGTCAAGCAAAAAATCCGAGTGTGAGAATAGATTGTTAATTTTTACATAATTTGTAGTATAGAGTCCATTGGTACAGTATGCTAAAGGCAAATTATTCTAATAGCTGTTAAAACTGGCAAGAAAGACTTTATTCAATACTATCACAGTAGGAGCAATTGTACCGCAGTCAGAGAGAGATTAAGCTCAACTCCAAATACAGCAAAGAGATTTTAGGGACTATAGGGATTTATAGTCTGTGCATAGGGTGAGGAAGAGGATGGGAAGTTACTAAGAGGAACATAGTTAGGTATCAAAGGTGACAGAGGAAGAGGAGCATGATTGGATAGCAAAAGGGAGGGTTTCTGGATAAACTGAAACTTCCATTTACGAATCAACAAAGGTGCAAGGCAAGAACTGTGGTAAGGGCCTAAAAACTCTGCAACGGCACAGGCCTATTTTATTCAAAGATATAACAAAACAGAATTTTACAGAAATAAAAGGATAACTGCTTGTAGACACCACAGCTAAGAAACTGACTCAACTGAAATTTTGATCCCAACGCAGCAACTGACTCAACACAAGAAGATGATTTCTACACCCCTGATTTTGTCCTGAACCCAGCCAACTAGGAAACCCAATTGCCTTGTCCTTTGCCTGCCAAATCATCTTTACAAACCCCATCTCCCTAATTCTCAGGCAGGCGTATTTGAGAAATTCCACACTCCCCCCCCCACCCCCATCTTTCTGCTTAGTGCTCTGCAGAATTAAACCCTTTCTCCATTGCAGTCCTGACTGCCTCAGTGTATTGGCTCTTCTCTTTGCAGCGGGCAATACAACCTAGTTGGGTAGCAACAAATCTGGGGCTCATCCAGTATCACCCTTGTGGGTGCTTGCCCACAGTTTGGTGACCTCTCACCGGTGTCACAGATTTAAATGTGTGCCCTAGTGGCCACTCAGTTCTCTTGAACTGATGGCCATCTCTGCACCATCCCCACCAGTGGGACATTGTCGATCCATGGTACCTGGGTCTGTTTGTGGTGGAGAAATGGTTTCTGGAACTAGAAGACCTTGAAACACCCAGCACCCTCTTCCTTTTCCTGACTGATTGGTCTCTTTGGAGACAGTGTGGCTCCTTTACAGGTCCTGGTTAACTCTCCACATATTATAGGAAGAGTCTTGTTTCAGGGAAACTTCTCCCCCAATTAGAATGGAGAATAGGGGGTCCATCTGGAAGAGTACTCTTGAAACTTTGGTTTGACTCACTTTGGAAAGCCTTTTGTCCAACTTGTTTTGTCTGTGTGTCGGGGGGGGGTTCACATTACTTTGACTGTGGACCCCTCTTCGTGTTCCTGTGCCTCCCCTTCACTTTATCTCAGGTATAAAACGTCTGGGCAGTGACGGGGTTTCTATTCTGGGGTCACAGAACTCCAGATAGCAGCAGTGGGAGCACACATTCCAAAATCCTGCCAAGATTCACTCTGGGAAGGTTATCTCGTGGCATTATTCGGCAGGAAGGGGTGCCTCGATTCATCCTGTGGGGCATGTGCCTATTATACTGTATTCTCTTTGACATTATGGGCTTTCTATCAGGCTGAGGAAATTGAAAGTTTGATTTAGGTCTGATTCAGCAGATTGGGTGTCCTTGCAAATTATTGAGATGCCTTTTTGCAAACTACAGACAAACATGTAACAAAAATGGGAAACCAGGCATCCATGATACCAGAAGGTAGCCCACTGGGATGGCTTCTCAAGAATTGGGAGTCCATTAGACTTTCCCATTGACCTACAAGTAATTAGTTTGTCTTTGCAATACCGCTTGGCCACATTATTCATTGGGATCGGGAGAATGATGGCCAGTGAATGGATCCCTGAACTATAATACAGTTCTGCCACTATATTTATTCTGCAGAAGGGAGGATAAATGGGATGAGATACCCTATGTACAGTGTTTTATGTTACTCTGGCAAAATAAGCTAATGCAGAAAGAATATAAGGTTATGATCCAGCAGGCTAATGATGAGAAAAAGCCTGTGCTGCCCGAATCCTGAGAAAAGGATGATAATACCCTGATTATCTGGTTAAGTGAGCCATTAGCTCCTCCTCCCCCTGCCCATGGAGGGGCTGGGGTTGTGCCACCAATACTTGAGGCAGGGTCCCCATCTCCACAGGGTCAGGAGCCAGGAGCAGCGTCCAGCAGGGAACTTGATTCTGTCAGGGAGCTCCAAGAGATACTGGGGGCACTGGTAGGGGCACTGATGATGCCACAGCTCAGCCTATGGGATTTGTCTGGGTCCACTCTCTGTTTTCCACCTCTGACTTTTTTAATTGGAGAAACAACACGCCTATATTTCAAGATGACCCAAGAAAGATGAAAAACTTGTTTTCCTCAATATTTGCAGCTCACAGCCCCATGTGGGCAGATGTTCAGAATCTGCTCCACACTTTACTGACCTCAGAGGAATGGAGAGTGGTTCTAGGTAAGGCCAGGGAAGACATGGAGCACATGCAGGCCAGCTCTCCTGGCAACCCAGTAAGGTGGCTGCTCAGGTTGCAGTGCCCACCTCAGACCCAGGATGGAGTGTGAACATGGAGACAGACCTAAGCTTGAGCATTATTGAGATTGCATCTTGGTTGGCCTCCACAAGGGAGTACAAATGGAGGAATGTTAATCAAGTTCAGGTGGTTAGCCAGAAAACTACAGAAAGCCCTTCCGAATTCTTAGGGTATGTTTTTGAAGTATACAGGCAGTGTACAGACATTGAACCAGAAGCACCAGCAATACTAAAATGGTAAATATGACTTTCATCAGTCAAAGCACTCCTGACATTTGGGAAAAATTACAAACATTGGATGGGGCTTTAGGTAAATCTGTGTCTCAGTTGGTAGAAATTGCTTTTAAGGTGTTCACTGATAGAGATGAGATGATGGAGAAAGGAGAACAAGAAAAGATAAAATAACAGGCCAGCCTTATGGCTCTTGCTTTGACTCAAAGAACTCCAGGAGCACGGTGTGGACCCCCCTCAGGTGCTCTCCTCTGAGAGTAGGACCCCCCCACTCTCAGACCCCCAACAAAAAGGGACATTCCACCATGGATCCCAGCCAATGTGCCTACTACAAACAGGAGGGTCACTGGGAAAGAGATTGCCCATTCCTTAAAAAGACTCATGCTGGGAGAGTCCCCTTCCCATTCACCAAATTCCTGAGCTAGCCAGGAGGCTTGAGGCTGAAGATGATGAGGATGGGCACCAGGAATGATGAGGCCCAGGGGTTCCTTCCAAACCAAGCCACACCCTCTGTATTTCCCACAATGAGCCCCAGGTTGTGATGACAGTGGGAAATTGACTTTGGGACTTTTTAGTAGACACTGGTGCCATGTATTTAGTAATAAGCACTCAGCTGTCTAAACTGTACTCAGAGACTAGAAAGGTGACTGGGGTTTCAGGAGAAACAATGCCATGGCCATTCTTCCAACACTTGGATTGCCAATCAGGCCAAATCCACCTGAAACAGCTTGCTGTGTATCCCTGAGTGTTCCATTCCTTTGCTAGGATGTTATCTTTTAATCAAACTGAATGCCAAAGTTACCTTTAGCCTGGAATATCAGGGCACCTCCTGAACATGCCTATGTCCTGCAGGCTGCCCTGCTACAATCAGAAGCCACTGGACCTGCTCCCATCCCTGAAGAGATGCTCTGAGAGGCGAGTCTAGAGGCATAGGCATAGGCGGATGGGAGACCAGGAAGGCCCAAAACCACCACCCCAGTACAAGTCAAGGTGTGGGCGGGAGTGGCACCCCACCACATGTGAAACAATACCTATTGAGAGAACAAGTGCAACAAGGGAATCCAACCTTTGTTGTCCGTTTTCCTTCAGCTTGGACTCATTAGACCTTGCCAGTCCCCATATAACACACCCATCCTGCCAGTCCAGAAGCCTGGGATTGAGGAATATAGATTTGTTCAGGACCTTAGAGCCATTGATCAAATTGTAGAAGACATCCACCCAGTGGTTCTTGCTGGTGACCCATTCCTCTGTCAAGCTCAAGGGAGTCAAGCCCTGGATTCATCACAGTTGAGTGAAACCAGCCCCACCTAATTCCAGGCCCAGCAAGAAGAAACAAAACGATAAATTGAGCTCTCATGAGTGGACAAGTGAGCCCCTGACAGACCTTAAAGGCCTCTTCAAGAAAAAACTCTAGATAAGTAGCTTCTTTTGATCTTTGCCATTGTTGCTTTAAATGAATAGGCAGAATACCCACCCCCACCTTTACTAGGCATGTAGTTCATAGGGTTATTTTATTATTGCCCTAATTTTCACTATTACTGGGATTATCTGTATCTGGAATATTCTATGCCAGTTCCCTTTATATTATCTGGAATATTCTATGCCTGCTTACCTTTGTTTAGACGCTAAACAAAGCATCTAAATAGTATAGTAAATTTATATTTACTATAAATATTCCTTTATAGTATCTGGAATATTCTATGCCTGCTTACCTTTGTTTAGACGCTCCTAACATTTAGGCTTATCGAGGATGCTATCTTTTGGTATTGTGAACTTAGCCACCCTTCTATTCCTCTTTCTTTTGTCACAGGGCCTAGAATAGCATGACAACACAGTAGTTAAAACTATCCCAAAGTATTGCAACAAGGGGAAATCTGTCTAATTGTTGGATTTGCCAGCATCTCCCCAAATCCAGGCAAGACAAACATCTGCCATCTATGACCCATGTTACAGAATTTTACATTCTTAATGTGACCACCCACTTAGATCTTCCTCTGTTCTTAATCACTTTTCAGGTTCAATTGGTCACCCGTCAAGATACCTCTAACCCATGTTTTTACTTGTCTCAACTCCTCAAGATTGACAGAAAACAGTGGTCCACTGGACCACCTCGATTCCTAGCTTACTGGACTAACAGATGTAACCAGCAAGGGATAGGGAGTCAGGTTAAAGAGGTGTTGGCTTTATGCCAACAGGTAAGGCACCTAAAATACCATGTAGATGGACTTTGGAAAGCTTCTGAATATTATGACCTTTGATTTGATTCTGTAATGATTAAACTTTCCATGAATGAATCCATAAATGAACACATCTTCAGAGGCATTACATGCACACCCCTGAGATACATGTTTGTCTGCAGCATGGGGTCTGACCCTCCATCATTGGGGTGGGCCCACCATTGTACAAACAGATTGAACATAGAAGGACGTTACCTGCTAGGTCATTTCATAACTCTTTTACTAACCTCCCTAACAATGGGAGTCTCCACCCTCTGCCCCACAGACTTAACAGAGGGTTGCCAGAAGTATACCAGAACACTTGGTGGCAAAGCCTACTGGGAGAATTAGTCCCTAGTTATGGGGTATACGCCAACAGAGACATGACTAGAAACCTGTCTGTGACTCTAGGACTGATCACAGAAGGAAATGCAAAAAGCCTTAGGCTCAAAAAAGGTCCCTCACCTCGCTAGGCCACGTAGTCTTAGATAATCAGGCAGTGCTAGATTTCCTGTTGGCTAAAAAAGAGGGAGTGTGTGCAGTATTAAACACTGCTTGCTGTGTCTATATAAATACCTCAAGAGAAGTTGAAACCTGAATAGAAAAAATTTTCCCTGTTGTGGCTACAACAGGGCTCTACTAGTGACCCCACAAATGACTGATTTTCAGGAATATTAACTTGGATTCCCAGAACATCAGATCAGTTCTACAGGGACTCTTGAAGTTAGGACTCTCACTCCTCATTCTAGGGCTCATTATCCTTCTTACAGTCCACTGTTCACTTAAGTACTGTGCTAAGGCTGTAAATAAGGGTACTAATGTTCTCATTACTCAAACCTTAGGTCTGAAGCCTAGCACCTGTGAATATTTGCAGATGACTGCAAGATGGTTTTATTTCTCTTACCCTGGGCTTGACCCCAACTACACCCCTGTCGGCAGAAAAAAACCAGAAGGTCATTTGTCCTTTCCCTTCTCATTTGCCCACACTTCAGGAATGAGGCTGGGTACAAGCCCGGGGCAGGGGGGAGGGGGGATTGAAAATGCACTTTACAAATCAACAAAGGTGTGCAAGGTGAGAACACTGGTAAGGGCCTAAAACCCCTGTGAAGGCTCAGGACTAGCTAAAAATGATGATAATAATCAGCCACTGTCCCCGTTTGCTTCTCTATGATTGCTACTCTGGAGTCATGCCGCTGGTGGTCATAAAGATTCTTAGCTTTCTCCATAGATAACATCACCTTTTCAAAACCTAACTGTAGTTTCTGAGATATCTTCCAGGCCCGCATTCCAGTGGATTGGCTGACCCACACAGACCATTGGCCCATACCAAGAAACCGACTCAACTGGAATTGTGACCCCAACCCAGGAACTGACTCAACACAAGAAGATGATTTCTACACCCCTATGATTTTGCCCTGAACCTAGCCAACTAGGAAACCCAATTGCCTTGTCCTTTGCCTGCCAAATCATCTTTACAAACCCCATCTCCTTAATTCTCAGGCAGGCAGATTTGAGAAATTCCACGCCCCTGCCCCCATCTTTCTGCTTAGTGCTCTGCAGAATTAAACCCTTTCTCCATTGCAACCCTGACTGCCTCAGTGTATTGGCTCTTCTCTGTGCAGCGGGCAATACAACCCGCTTGGGTGGCAACAAACCTGTCTTGATCAATTCTTTGCTAAAGCTGGACTCAGAAGGTCACAGATGGTGCCAAAAATGAGGACTAGTTTAAAGAGGATCAGAGGACCCAACTAAAGTTCAATCAAGGAGGGAACCCTGTCAAGGAATAAGTTAATAAATCACAGAAAAGGTGAAGTATAATGTTTAAAATTATTTTGAAGAAAAAACATAACAAAGAAAATTGCAATAAATTTAAAAAGCAGAAATATTAAGGATCATGTTTTATACTGAAATATATTTAAACCCCAATAGTAAAATTCAAGGCAAACATTAAAATAAATAAATTACTTTTGAAAATGTCATGTATTTAATTAATCCATATGGACAACAAATTAACCAGTATCTTTCGCTCCTGTTGAAACCTTATTATTTCCTGTGTTTTTCTGTCACGTGAATTTCCGGGGGTCTCCCCACTGACAGAATGCTTGCTGATGCGTTGACACTCTGAGCGCAGATGGATGCGCATCTCTGCATAACACTGGCTGTCTGTCCTTTCCACCAAAGGGTGAGGATCTTGGTCCTTACACACCTTGTATTAAATTCCAGCATCCATATTTCCATTCAGATCAGTGTCAAAGTTGTGAAATCTACTTTCTTGATGTTTTGCAGATATTTCCACAACCTTGATAATGATGTGGTACAAAATATTGTTGTCCTGAGCATCAAACTAAGTCCTTGTTCTACAGTATAAAGCTTTAACAAAATAATCAAATTATAGTTTGTGAGAGTCTTTTATTAGGATGCTTCTAGGCAAAATAATGATTATGAAAGATTTTAAAATACATATAACATATTACTAGAATAATCATTTTGGAAAGATGAAAATCTATCAACTAATAATTTTCTTTCCTTTTTCTCCTTCATGCCTCTCTTTCTGTTCTTTCCTTTGAATTCTTCATCCTTTGTTTTCCTGTTGTGTTTATATTATTCATTTTAGAACTGTGTAACTTTAGGGTTTGGTCACTGTATTCCCATCACCAAATGTTTTAGGAAGAAGTTGCCACTTTTGAAAAGTAAACTGTCACAATATTAATTTAACTTTTCAAGTGAGGCAGGAGGGAACACAGGTGGGCGGAATGATAGGGACAGGGTTACATATCAATGAAAAGAGAAGCTGTGGTCGAGCTGCAATTGTAACCCTGACAGAAACACCTTGTTTGCTCCAGTTCAGGGAAACCCCACACAGCACCTGTACAGATGGTGGACAAAAGTGTCCTCACCTAACTCTGACTTCATTTTACCATCATTACCATCAAATATTGACCCCCACCAAGGGGCTTTGGAAGCCATGCCACATCCAAGCCTGAACAAATAAAAGCAAAAACTCCCCCTCCTGATGGATGGGAGGAGATGTCATTTTCATTGGCCAGAGAGAGGGCAACACAAGAATGAGGAAGTCAGAAGAAAAAAAAGGGAAACAAGAAGAGACCCAAGGGCCACTGTTGGCTTGGATGTGTGCCTGCTCCTGCCCCTTCTAGAGGGTACTATCGCTTGCTAGTATTTCTTGACACCCCCCTCCAAGTCTGGAGGTATGCTTGCTTAATGAACCTTTTCACTCTGCTCTGCTGCTTTGGTGTTTGGTTTCAATTCTTTGTCTGTAAATACAAAGGCCAAGGACAATCACTCCCCAGTAATGTAAGTACCAAGAATGTATTCAATTTTGTTTTTCTAGAAAATATAACATTCTCAAAATGCAAACCTTTTTTAGAAACTATTTTTAAACTTTTTATTTACAGAAAAGTTTAAACATACCAAAAGCAGACATCATGTTGTAATAAACCCCCTTGTATCTATCTTGAGTAATTACCAACTCATAATGGTTTTGTTTCACTCATCTCCCCAGTTCTATTTTGGGACTCTTTGGAATATTTCAGAGCAAATCTCAGGCATCTTATCATTTCACCTATAAATGTTTCACCATGCACTGTTAACACATGCTTTCTTTTTAGATCTTCACCATGCTGTTATCACACCTAATACAATTAAAATATTCCTCTACATTATCTAATATATAGTTCATGCTCAAATTTCCCTGATTATCTTAAAATTATCTTTTCATGGTAAAATTATTTAAATTAGAATTCAAAAAATATTTTTAAATTGTATTTGGTTCTTATACCTGCTCAGTTTTTGGGGTTTTTTGTTTTGTTTTTTCTTTTGTTGAGGGAAGTCAGAGGAGCATCTGAATCATTTATCCCGTGGAACCCTCTCATGTCGTATTTGGCTCATTGCTTCTTCGTGGTACCATTGAACATGCTCCTTTTTCTCAATGAGTGTCCTTTACGCAGATAGTCAGATGCAGAGTTATGATTGGTTCAAGTTAATTTTTTCAACAATACTTCATAAGTGATGTTATGAACTTCATATGTTATGAGGAATTTAATTTTTTACTGTCTCACTTCTAGTGATGCTAAGATTATGCCAAACATTTAGGTGGTGTCAGTCTGATCATTCCATTATGAATTTCATATCAGTCAGTCCTTGCAAACTGCTGATTTTATAATTTTATTATTACTTCTGTATTTATTACCTGAAATTTGTACAAATAAAACCTTTTACTCTGTAATAGTTGGCTACTTTGAAAAACTAAATAAATGTTTCTTTTCAATTATTTTTAAATGTTTAGAACAATGAGTTGGTATCTTGATAATTACCAATTGTAATCAATAAGATTTTTTAAAATATCATTTTGTAATGATAGCTATTCAAAATAAACTTTTTATTTTACAATAGCTTGAGATTTAGAGAAAGATGGTGAAGATAATGTTTCAGGCAGGGTTCTCCAGAAAAATAGAATTAGATCTGTCTCTCAGTCTCTCTCTCATTTCTATCTCTCTCTTTCTCTGTGTCTATCATCTGTCATCATCTACCTGTCTATCTATAAAAAGATTTATTTCAAGGCACTGGCTCACCTGATTGTGGGAGCCGGCAAGTCCAAAATCTGGACAGTAAGTAAGAAGGGTGAAAACTCCTGAGTGGCAGTTGATGCTTCAGTCTTGAGGTCGATTTCTTCAGGGAAAAGTCAGTTTTGCTTTTAAGGCCTTCCAACTGATTGAATGAGGCCTATCCACATAGTAGAGAATGATCTCCTTTACTTGAAGTCAACTGATTGTAGATGTTGATCACATGTATAAAATACCTTTACAGAAACATCTAGGTTAGTGTTTCATTGAATAACCTAGCCTAGCCAAGTTGACACAGAAATGTAATCATCACAGATAGCAAAGAGAATTTCCACATACCACACACCCAGTTCCACCTGTTATTGACATATTCCATTAGAAAGGATCTGTCACAATTAATGAAATGATATTGATTAACTAAAGTACGTATTATATTCAGATTTTTTTTTAATTTAAAGAGCTTTATTCTGAACTGTCCGACGGTCCGGAGGACATGTTTTCAAGAGGTGCTAAGAAAATGTGCTCACAGTAAGCAGGTTTCAGTTTGTTTTTATACATTCATGGAGACAGGAATTACACATAAGGTCATAAGTCAATAATGGAAGGTATACATTGTTTGACCCTATATTCAGATTT
This sequence comes from Lepilemur ruficaudatus, assembly GCA_963574885.1. Lineage (NCBI taxonomy): Eukaryota > Metazoa > Chordata > Mammalia > Primates > Lepilemuridae > Lepilemur > Lepilemur ruficaudatus. Next base: position 8,642 of record CAUYRT010059846.1, on the reverse strand, counting down.
TTTTTTAATCTAATGTCCTTATGACATAAGGTCATAAGTCAATAATGGAAGGTATACATTGTTTGACCCTATATTCAGATTTTTTTTTAATCTAATGTCCTTTTCTCTGTTCCAGAATTTCAACCAAAAATGGTGCGTTACCTTTAGTCATCATGTCTCCTCAGGCCCCTCTTGACTATGATAATTTTTAGACTTTTCCTGGTTTTGATGACCTTGGCAGTTTTGAGAAGTAATGGTCAGGTATTTTGTAAAATGTACCTCAATTGTAGTTTGTCTGAAGTTTTTCTCATGATTAGACTGGGGTTTTTAATTTTTGGAAGGAAAACCGCAGAAGTAAAGTGCCATTCTCAACACATCCTACCAAGGGTACCTACTTGCTGTCAACATGACTTATGCTGTCGATGCTGACCTTGATCACCTGGCTCAATTAGTATTTGTTAGATTTCTCCACCGTAATGTTATTTTTTTCCCACTTTCCACAGTACTCTTTGGAAAAGAAGTCACCATGTACAGCCTATACATAAGGAGTGGGAAGCTCCACCTCCTTGAAAGTGAGATATCTACATAAATAATTTGGACTTATTCTGCACTAGGGAATAGTGCAGAATATTTTTTCTATTGTGGAATCTCTTTTCTCCATTTATTTATTTATTTAATCATTAAGATATATAATTAATTAATTAATTACAGTATAGGCCCATAGATATTTATTTTAAACCTTGGGTTGTTAACCAATGCACTATTTATATTTTTGATCAAATTTTTCCACCTTTGGCCATTGGAAACTCTTTCCGTTTGTGCCTATTTCTCTTAGACATGACCCACTGTTGGAGTTCAGGGGAATACTTCCTTACTTTTTGGCACCATGAGATGCTCCAGGAACTTCTTATATACTCCCTTTCTCAGCATTTGAGTCGGCAATTTCTCCAAAGAGTTCTAGTTCCCTTCACTGGGGAATAGTTTCTAAACCATTATTTGGTGCCAAGTATGATAATTGCTACAGAGATGTCATTGCTTCTGGTCATTCTCAGTTGACAGAGCAAGGAGGAGTGTGTATATGCAATGTGTGCCAGTGTATGTACATACATGTATACATGTTTCTATCCATAGCCATTTGTTTGTATATTAAACTAACTCTGAGTTCCTACTGATGTCCCCAACTCTAATGCATGATCACATTCTAGCCTCCTCTGTTCGCTTGTCTGTAACTTCCTACTCTAACAGTAAAGAACCTGCCACCAATTTAATTAATTGCTCAATTTATACACACAAATATATATTTATCAGGATGAGAATTCTTAACCCACACCTTCATGGGGAAATACTTTATCAACTACAGTACAGTATCTATGCACAGTTCCTTTTGCCTTTACTCTTAAAAGTTTCCACTTTTCCCCAAAGTTGCTTGGGAAAGCATATTTTCACCTACATTCTTCAGCAAGTTTATTTCATAAATTAGTAATATTTTGTTGATAATGTTAGATTCTCACAATCTTCACTCCTTCCTAGGATCTGGGTCTTCCAACTTCCCAAACAACTTTTTTTAAAAAAATATTTCTATATAGTAAAGTTCACTCATTATGCCAGTAACCTCTATGTGTCTGGACAAATGCAGAGTCTTATATTCACCATGACAAGATAATACAGAATAGTTTTACTGCCCTATCTTCACTATCCTCCTATCAGTCCAGAGCTAGGAACCACTAATCTGTTATATTCATTCAATCATAAATTTATATATTATTTGTAGTATGGACCAATAGATATATTTGTTTTAAACTTTGGGTTATAATCCAACATTACTTTATTTATTTACTATACGTATAGTTTTCCTTTTCCAGAATGGCATAATTGGAATCATACTATATGTACCCTTTTCAGATTGGCTTTTTTCACTTGGTAATATGCATTTAAGATTTCCTAATGTTTTTATGTGTCTCGATAGCTTGCTCCTTTTTGTCAATAGATCATGTGTGTGCCACAGTTTGTTTATGCTTTCACCTATTGAAGGACTTCTTGGTGGTTTTGTTTTAGGCAACTATGAAGAAAATTAATACAAATATTTGCATGAAGGTTTTTGTGCACACATAAATTTTTAAATAAGTCAGGGCAAATTTACCAGAATGTATAACAGATTATTTTTAGCTCTATAGAAACTGCCAAACTGTCTTCCAATGTGGCTATACCATCTTGCATTCCCATCAGCAATGAATGAGAGTCTTATTGGCCTGAATCTTTATCAGCAATTGGTATTGTCAAATTTTTCAATTTAGCCAATTTAGGTATCTTGTTGCTTGAATCTGCAATTCCCTAATGACAAATGACATTAAGTATCTTTTCACATGCTAGTTTACCATTTCTCTATTTTCTTCTGCAAGAAGTCTGAGACTTTTGCCCATTTTTAATTGGGTTGTTTATCTTATTGCTGATATGTAATAGTACTTTGTATATTTTAGATTCAAGTACTTTATCACATATGTTATTTTCAAGTATCTTCTTTTATTGTATGACTTATTTTAAGTTCCTTAACAGTGTTTTTCGTAGAACAAAAGCTTTTAATTTTTACTGTGTCCAACTTATCAAACTTTTCTTTTATTTGTTGTGTTTGGGGTATTACATCTAAAACCTCATTGCCAAACTCAAGTTCATGTAGAGTTTTTCCTATTTTTTTTATATTTTGCACTTTAAATTTAGGTGTATGATCCACATGAAGTAACTTTTTCTGAAAGGTGTAATGTCTGTATCTAGTTTTGTTGCATCTGATGACTAAATTTTTTCTACACTAATTTGCTGAAAATATAATTCTTTTTCCACCAAGCTGCCTTTTAACTTTTATAAAAAGTCAATTGACTACATTTATGTGGGTCTATTTCTAGCCTCTTTATTTTGTTCTATTGATCTATATGTCCATTTTTTCACCAATATCACACTGTCTTGAATACTATAGTTTTACAGTAAATCATGAAATCAGGTAATGTGAAGAATTTTGTTCTTTTTCTTCAGTATTGTGTTGTCTATACTATTCTCTTTGCCTTTTCATATAAATTTTAAAATCTGTTCATAGATGTCTTCAAAACAGTTTGCTAGAAATTTGAATGTGATTTTGTTGAATCCATAAAGTTGAGAAGATATAATATCTTCACAAAACCAAGTATTCTGATCCATGAACATGGAATATCTCTCCATTTATTTGGACCTAATTTGGTTTCTTTCCCCAGTGTTTTGCAGTCTTTCACATAGAGATCTAATTTGATATATTTTTGATAGATGTACCTAATTTGATAGATTTACACCTCAGTAAGTATATCCTGGAGCTATATAAATAATACACCTTTTTTAATTCCAGTTCCAATTGTTCAGTACAGGTACACAGGAGATCATTTAACTTTTGTATATTAAATTTGTATCCTGTAACCATGCTGAACTTACATTTAAAATGATTACCGATACAGGTGGACTAATCTCTACCATTATTGGAATTGTGTTCTATTTGTTGCATTTACCCTCTCTTTCCTTTTTTTCTCCATTTTTCTTCCTTCTCTAGTTTTAATGGAGCATTTTATATTTTATTTAAGCAGCACACTTAGTGTATCATGTACTTTTCTTGTTAATATTTTAACTGATTTTTTTATAGAATTTATGATATACACTATTAAATAATCTAAGCCCACTTTAAAATAACAGTATAATCCTTCATGTGTAGTGCTGGTAACTCATAACAAGGTATTTAAAATTTCCTCTCCTATCTACTATAACATTGTGTTGTTTATTTCCTTTACTCATATACTGTAATCACCCAATATATTTTTACTATTATTACCTTAAATAAGCAGTTATATTTTATATCAATTGAGAATAATTAATACACAAAATTATTTCACTTTCATTAACTCCTTCTGAGATGCAGTTCCCTTTTTATAAAAATCCTAGTTTCCAATTTATATTATTTTCCTTCTCCCTGAAGAACAACTTTTAAGATTTCACATTTCATGCAGGGCATGCTTTCTGGCAAAAAGAAAATGGCACAAGCAAGTTGTATGTTAATCCAACTATACACCAATAATCACTTTAAATGTAACTTATCTAAAAACACCAGAAATTGTCAGAATGGCCATACCTTTACTCAGTTTTTGTTTACCTGAGAAAATATTTTCCCTTAACTTTTTTCCAGTTTTATTGAAGTATAATTTTTATACAAAAAGCTGTACATAATTAATTTATACAATTTGGTAAGTTTAGATATATATACTATATTCATGTTACTGTCACAGTTCAGGTAGTAAATACATATATTATCCCCAAAAGTTTCTTTATGTCCTTTTTTGATCATTCATTTTTATTTGGTTGGTTGTTTTTTGATTTTTGATTTTTGGTTTTGTGGTAAAAATGCTTAATACAAGATTTTCTCTCTTAATACATTTTTAAGTACACAATAGTTTATTGTAAACTATAGATACTGTGTTGTATAGCAGATCTGTGGAACATACTTATATAATGGTAACTTTATACCCGTTGAATAACAGCTCCTCATGTTCCACTTTCTGCACCCCACTGTAACTATCATTTTCTTCTCTACTTCTGTAACTTTGAGTATTTTGGATGCCTCATATAAAAGAAATCATTCACATACCAAAATATCTTCCAAGTCCATCCATGTTGTCACAAATGGTAGGATTTCTTTTTTTTAAGGGTGAATAATATTCCACTGTGTGTGTGCATGCATGTATGTATATCACATTTTCTTTATACATTCATCTCTCAGTAAATATTTGTGTTGTTTGACTATTGTGAATAATGCTGCAATAAACATGGGAGTGCAAGTATCTCTTCAAGATCTTGATTTCAATTCCTTAGGAAATATACTTACAAGTAGAATTGTTAGATTACATAGTAGTTCTACTTTGAGTTTTTTGAGGAAGTGCCACACTGTTTTCCATAGTGGCTGTACCTCTTTACATTCCCACTAATAGTGTACAAAGGTTCCAGTTTCTCAACAACTTCAGCAACACTTACTATCATTATTTTTTGAGTAATAGATTTTCCAACAAGTGACATCTCATTGTAGTTTTGATTTGCATTTACCTGATGATTAGCCATGTTGAGATCTTTTTGTATATCTGTTGGCCATTTGTATGTCTTCTTTAGAAAAGGGTCTAGTCAAGTTCAAGCCCTATGCACTTTTTTATTCACTTTATTTCACTCTTTGCTCTTGAGTTTTAGGAGTTCTTCATATATTTTGGAAATTAACCCCTTGTCAGAAATACAGTTTGCAAATATTTTCTCCCATTCTGTAGGTTGCCTTTTACTTTGTTGATTTTTTTTCTGCACAAATCTTTATAGATTAATGCAATTCCACTTCTCTATTTTCCCCATCATGAGTTCTTGTCACACTTTTTGAACACCAGTTGTCTATGGACACATAGATTTATTTGGGGGTCCTCTATTCTGTCCCATTTGTCTATGTGCCTGTTTTTATGCCAGTACCATAATGTTCTGATTACTGTAGCTGTGTAATATAATTTGAAATCAGGGAGCTTTGTTCTTTTTGTTCAACATTGCATTAGCTATTCAGAGTCTTTTGTGGTTCCATACAAATTTTAAGATAGTTTTTTTCTATTTCTGTAAAAAAAAAAAAAAAAGACCTTTGGGATTTAAATAGGAAATACATTGAATCTGTAGATGGCTTTGGGTTGTATAGACATTTTAACAATATTAATTCTTACAATCTGTGAACACAGAATGCCTTTCAATTTGCTTGTGTTGGCTTTAATTTCTTTCATCAGTGATTTATAGCTTTCAGTATACAAGCCTTTCATTTCCTTGGTTAGGTTTCTTCCTAAGTATTTTGTGTGTATGTGTGTGTGCTATTGTAATTCAGATTGTTTTCTTAATTTGGGGGGAGGATAGTTCATTATTGGTGTATAGAAATGCAACTGATTTTCGTATGTTGATTTTGTATCCTTCAAAGTTGCTGAATTTATTATTCTAATGAGTTTTTGTGAAGGTATTCAGATTTTCTATATATAAGATCATGTCATCTGCAAATAGAGACAATATTATATCTTTCTTTTCAATTTTGATGTGTTTTATTTTTTTTTTTCTTGCCTGATTGCTCTGGCTAGGACTTCTAATGCTATGCTGATAGCAGTAGTGAGAGTAGACATTCTTGACTTTTCTAAATTTTAGGAGAAAAGCTTTCAGTTTTTCATCATTGAGTGTGGTTTAGCTGTGGGCATTTTATAAATGATCTTTATTGTGCTAAGTTCTTCTATTCCTAGTTTATTGAGTGTTTTTTATTAAAAAATGATGTTAAATTTTGTCAAATGCATGTCTATTAAGATGATCATGTAATTTTTGTCCATTCTATTAGTGTAGTGTATAACATTGATTGATTTGTGTATGTTTAACCATCCTTGCATCTGATGGGTAAATCTCATTTTTTGTGATGCATGATCCTTTTGAAATGCTGTTGAATTTGGTTTGCTAGTATTTTGTTGAGGGATTTGCATCTATATTCATTTGAAATATTGGCCTCTGGTTTTGTTCTTATGGTTTCTTTTTCTGGCTTTGGTGTCATAGAGATCATGGCTTTATAAAATGAGTTTATAAGTTAGCCTTTCTTTTCTATTTTTTGGAATAATTTAAGAAGGATTGGTATTCATTCTTAGTTAAATTTTGAGTAAAATTCACCCATCGAGACATTTAGTTCTAAGCTTTTCTTTGTTTGAAGGTTTTAGATTATTGATCCAATCTCTTTCATTATTAACCTATTTAGGATTTCAATTTTGTCTTATTCAGTCTAGGTAGGTTACGTGTTTCTAGAAAGTTATTCATTTTATCTAAGTTGTTGAATTTGTTAATATATTATTGTTCACAATGGTCTCATATGATCATCTTTTATTTCTGAACCATTTGTTTTAATGCCTCCTCATTCATTTCTGATTTTATTTGAGTCTTATTCATTTTTTCCTTACTCTAGCTAAGTGCTTGCCAATTTTCCTTATCTTTTAAAAAAAACAATACTTAGTTTTGTCAAATTTTTTCTATTGTTTTTCTCATATCCATTTTTTATGCTCTGATCTATATTATTATCTTCCTCCTTCTAACCTCAGTTTTAATTTGATTTCTTTTCTTTCTTTTTCCTTAAAGTGTACATTTCAGTTGTTTTCTTATAATCTTTTTTCTTTTTTGATGTAGCATTTATTACTATAAACTTCCCTTTTAGCTTCCCCCTTCAGCTTTTGCTGAATCCCACAAGTTTGGGTATGTATTATTTTCCATTTGTTTGTCTCAAGACATCTCATAAGGTTTTTTTTTTTATTTCTCTTTTGATCCAATGGTTGCTCAAGAGCGTGTTGTTTAATTTCCATGTACTTGTGATTGTTCCTGATTCCCTTTTGTTATTGTTTTCTATTTTTATTCCATTGCACTCAGAAAAGATACTTGGAATGATTTCAATCTTCTTAAGATTTATTTTGTGATGCAGCATGCAATTTATCCTAGAAAATGTTCTGTGTACACTTGAAAAGAATGTGTATTCTGCTGCTGTTGGGTGAATGTTCTGTATATGTCCTTTAGGTCCAACTGGCTTATAGTATTTTTCAAATCTGCTGTTTCCTTATTAATTTTCTGTAGGAATGTTCCATCCATTATTAAAAGTAGGGAATTGAAGTCTTCTACTTTTACTGTACTACTGTCTACTTCACCCTTCAGACCTGTCAATGTTTGCTTTATATATTTTGGTACATTGATTTTGGATGTGTATATATTTACAACTGTTATATCTTCCTGTTGAATTGATCCTTTTATATGTGTGTGATGATCTTTTTTGTTTCTTGTGACACTTTCGATGTAAAGCCTATTTTGTCTGCTATTCATGTAACAGTGTCTGCTCTCTACTGGTTACCATTTGCATGGATTATATTTTTCTATCCCTTCACTTTCAGTCTTTGTGGATCCTTAAATCTAAAGTGAGTCTCTTGTAGACTGTGTACAGTTAAGTCTTGCTTTTTTAATGCAGTCAGACACTCCACGTCTTTTGACTTGTGAGTTTAATCCATCTACATGTAGAGTGATTATTGGTAGATGAGGACTTACTACTGTCATTTGTTAATTGCTTTTTTCATCTGTTTTTTAATTCTCTTGTTCCTCTCTTTTTCTCTTGCTGTGTTTCCTTATGGTTTAATGAATGTTTTAGTGCTATGCTTTGATTCTTTTCTCTTTACGTTTGTGTGTCTATTGCAGGCTTTTTTCTCATATAGTTATAATAGTTAATTTGAAGCTGATAAAAACTTAACCTCAATGGCATACAAAAGCTACACAGTTTTACACCCTCCCCCATACTTATATTATTGATGTCACAGTTTCTTTCTTTTTATATCATGTATTCATGAAGAAGTTTGAGGGGGTTACAGTTATTCTTAATACTTTTTTCTTTTAACTCTTATAGTGTTAAAAGTTATTTATGCACAACAATTAAAGTATTATGATATTCTGTGTTTGTCTACATATTTATCTTTAATGGTGAAATTTATACCTTAATAAGCTTTTGTGTTGCTATTTAACATTTTTCAAAATTTCAACTAGAAGAGCTCCCCTTAGCACTTTTTGGAAAGCAGGTCTAGTGGTAACCAATTCCCTAA
>CAUYRT010059843.1:0-14732 GCA_963574885.1 Lepilemur ruficaudatus | reverse complement strand
CCGAGTCTCACTCTGTTGCCCGGGCTAGCGTGAGTGCCGTCACATCAGCCTAGCTCACAGCAACCTCAAACTCCTGGGCTCAAATGATCCTTCTGCCTCAGCCTCCCAAGTAGCTGGGACTACAGGCATGCGCCACCATGCGCAGCTAATTTTTTGTATATATTTTTTAGTTGGCCAATTAATTTCTTTCTATTTATAGTAGAGACGGGGTCTCTCTCTTGCTCAGGCTGGTTTTGAACTCCTGACCTTGAGCGATCTGCCCGCCTCGGCCTCCCAGAGTGCTAGGATTACAGGCGTGAGCCACCTCACCCGGCCAACTTTCAGGGTTTTTAACGAGCAAACTGTTGATACAATTAGTATTAGGAACAAATATTTACTAAGCACTTATTATATGCCTAGCATTGTGATTTATATGGATTGCTTCATTGAATCCTCAGAAAAATTCTAAATCAAGGCTAAGATCTCACAAGATTAAATGACATAGGAAGAACTCCAAGTCAAGTCTGTCTGTGTTCCTCATTAACATTATATGTTAATATTGCCAAAAGCAAAGATTCTGGTTATTATAGAGAGCTCAGATCACCTAATCACTGCTTAATGCCCACAGTGTGAATAGCTCCAGATCTACATTATTACCTTCTTAAATCCTACTGCTCCAGAACCTTGTATTCTAAACTTCCTCTTTACTGACTAGACCTCCAATAGTTCCTCCTTACTCATTTCCATCTTCCTCTTCACTGGGCAGAGACTGAATTCTGACCCCTTGTAGACCCCATCACTGAATCTGACCCACAGATCCCCAACTCTCTAATGCATTCAATTATTTCCTCATTCAATGCAGACAACCTATAGCAAGCAAATTGGTTCCATGAGGACTTGTGCAGTTATTTCCAGACCTCCTCTTCTCAGTGGCCATGAATTCCTGAATATCCATGAGCTTCCCATTCTGACTCCAGCAGCATGCTAGGGGCCTAAAATTCCAGAATGGCGCTGGTTGCTCAGTGATTCTTTCATCAAACCCCATTTGGAGTCACTCCTGTTCAGTAGAGATTACTAGTTAGTACATTGTAATACAGAGAATCATGGCCCCCTAAAGAGATGCACATCCTAATCCCTAGAATTTGTGATGTGGCAAAGGGAGATTAAGGTTGCAGATGGAAGTAAAGTTGCTAATCAGCTGCCCTTACACTAAGGAGATCATCCTGGAGTATGTAAACCACAATGTAATCTCAATGTAATACCAAGGATCCTTAACAGTGGAAGAGGGAGGCAAAAGAGTAGAGTCAGAGAAAGAAGTGATGATAAAAGCATCCGAGAAATGCTGTGTTTCTGGCTTTGAAGATAGAGGAAGGAATGGAGGAAGGGAACTATGAGCCAAGAAAAGCCAGGCAGTTTCTAGAAGATGGGGAAGGCGAGGAAACAGATTCTCTCCTAGAATCTCCAGAAAGAAACACAGCCCTGCCAACTCTTTGATCTTAGCCCAGTGAGACCTGTGTTGGACTTCTGAACCACAGAACTGTAAGATGATAAATTTGTGTTGTTTAAGCCACCAAACTTGTGGTAATTTGTTATGGCAGCAAGAGAAAACTGATATATACATTATGATTTTCTGATTACCAAGACAAGTAAACGTGTTACTACCTTACAGGTAACAACCAACCTTTCCATTACCTAAGATTTTTTGCTATTACCTAGCAGCAGATTTAGAATAAACATGATTGCTTTTCTGGGTCCTGATTACTCCTGTAAGACCTGTCTACCCTGTCAAGGCAAACCATGAGCTAACATTATCTATAGATTTTGAAGGAAGTAAATTTGCAGCCTGAGTTGTCCCCTAATTCTCTGCTCAAGTCTCTGCTTGGCAAGTCAGCCCACATTTCTCCTACTAAAGCAGAGCTGGTAAGACCAGATAAAGAGAATGCCCACAGGTTTCCCAGTTCTCACATATGGAAACAACACCCAGCATGTTGTGAGGAGAGGATAGAGGGGTATGGATTATATGTCGCAATGTGCTAAGAGGAGAAACTGCTATCTATGGTTGATACTTTTGTTCAATAACATTGAGCAAATATTTACTGACTGCTTACCATAAACTGACTTTGACCCTCAGAAAAGTTGACCTGCTTTCTAAAGATCATTCATTCATTCATTCATTCACTCAGCAAATATTTACTGAGCTCCAACATATGCCAGAGTCACTGGGCACTAGAATTCAGGCCTCCTCCAAGAACTCTTGTCTTGGAGCTTTTTCAGGTTCACTATAAGACACGGGGTGTGACTCTATTCCCATCAGCCATGTTTCTCAATTATCACCCATTTACCAGGACTTGTTATTCCGAAGATTTTTGCAAAATTTTCCATTCTGAGCAGGCCTGATCCACATAAAAGCCTTGGTAATTGCCCGAATTCACTTGCTTCCCCCTTTGCCACTTCCACCCTCTCTGGACTTCCTTTCAGTTCCCAGCACCACTTGGCTCAAATGCTGAGGGCTCCAACCTCTCCTTCTGCTTTGTTCTGAAAGTACTGATGAGGAGAACTGTGAAGCTATAACATGTCCCCAGTTCCAGTCTGAAGTAGAGGCTTTCTCTAAAGCTTTCTGAACTTCTTACACTATTACTATACCCTTTAAGAGCTCATTGACTCTTAAAATTTTGATAACCACTTCCAGAGATCTCATCAAAATAATGGAGGCCTTCAGGCATGGTGGCTCAAGCCTGCAATTCTAGCACTCTGGGAGGCCAAGGCAGGAGGATCGTTCAAGGTCAGGAGTTCAAAACCAGCCTGAGCAAGAGCGAGACTCCGTCTCTACTAAAAATAGAAAGAACTTGGCCAACTGAAAATATATAGGAAAAATTAGCCGGGCATGGTGGTGCATGCCTTGTAGTTCCAGCTACTCGGGAGGCTGAAGCAGAAGGATCACTTGAGCCCAGGACTTTGAGGTTGCTGTGAACTAGGCTGATGCCATGGCACTCTAGCCCAGGCAACAGAGTGAAACTCTGTCTCAAAAAAAATAGAAAAAGAAAAAAAATAATGGAGACCTTCATGAACTTATCCTAAATTACACCAACAGACTCCTCGCTGGTCTCCCTCATTCCAGTCTCTTCCCACTCCTATCTTCCCAAACACTTATTAAGTGCTCACTCAGAGCCAGGCACTGATCTAGATGTCAAAGACACACCTGCGGTAATTCACAGTGATTTTAAAGGCACGTTCTCTGGAGAAACGTAGCCTTGGATTTGGCAGAGCCACAGGCAGCTCTGGCACTTATTAGGAGTTACTTAACCTTTCTATATCTCAGTTTCCTCATTTGAAAAATGGGGATAATAAAGGTACATAATTCTCAGGGTTATAGAGAGCATTAAAAAAGATAATGCATGGAAAATACTTAGCAAAGTGCCTGGCACATGACAAGTACACAATAAAAGTTAATGCAACAGTACAACAAAGGGAGCCTCAGGTGAGCAGCAGAGATGAATATGTATATTTCATAGGTTAGTGGGTGGGAGAAGGGATAGCACTTGGTAGGTGTTGTGATCAGGGGAAACTGAGTGATGAATTCTGATAGAGTGATATGGAGCCAAACCTTGATGGTTAAAATGAAACTTTCTAGGTTGAGAGAAGAGGAAAGATTTTCTAGCTTCAACACCTGAGCAAACGTACGGCAGTATAGAAGGGAGAGCTTTTGTGTAATCAAGTAATGGCCATCTGTTGCTCTGTGCTTATCCTATCTAGACCATGAGCTCTTTAAGGAGAGGCACCTTGGCTTTGGATATGGGAGAGTTGTTCATTTACTCATGCAATTGAGTACCAATTTTATAGCACGCACTGTGCTAGATGATAAGCTTTTCTGCCTGGCTCTTGCTCTCATGAAGCCTCTGAAAAGATAAGAAACAAGAAATAAAAAAAAGAACACTTCAGATAAGTTGTATGTACTTCCCCACCCTCTTTTCCCCCCTGCTACTCTGATGGAATATATATGTGCTATTAAGAAACATAAATCAAAACATAAAACAGAAACATATGAAAGAGGAAAATCAGTGGTAAAGGTCAGGAAAAGCCACTCTGAAGAGGCACCATTCAAGTTGAGTCATGAGAAGGCCTGGGTAGAACAGTATCCTAGGCTGAGGGAATGACAAGAAAAAATCTTCTGAGGTATACAGGAGCTTGACAAATTAAAGAAATAGAAAGCCAGAGAAGTGGTACACAGTGAGAGAGCAGAGGTGGTGGTCCTGGGAGAGTGGGCAAGGCCCTGATCATGTTAAAGCTTGGTAGACCATGATACAGAGTTTGGATTTTATTCTAAAATGCACTGGGAAGCCACTGAAGGCTTTCAAAATAGGATATGACAAGATCTGATTGATTTGTGTTTTTAGAAGCTCCCAGTGGCTAACACGTAGAAAGTGGACTCTAGAAGGGCAAGAAAGAAAGCAGAGGGAACTTTTAGAAGGCTAAGGCAGTAGTCCACACTAGAGAAAGCAGCATAGACTTATGATATTTAGGTGTGATGTCTGGAACCTGATAACATGAAATTACACAATTTACTCACTGTCTCCCCTGCACACCATCTAGTTGGCACACAGGAGGCTTTATTGGTAATTGCCAATCAGTTGACTGTGTCTCCTCTGAGTCATCCCCATTTCCCATCCTCTTTCTACCCTTATTCTTTTTTCTTCCCTATCTCTCAAGTTCTTATTTGCCCATTACCTGGCTCCAGACTTCATGAGGTTCTACTGTTCCCACTCTATTTCTTTTCCTCTCCTCATACCACCACCCATGAAATTTTCACAGACTAGATGTAAAAGAGATAATTATTTTCCATCCCACCCTAGAAGCACTCACGAATTACCAATTTCACAGAAACCTAAGCATAATTATGCCCTCAATACAACCAGTACACACTGTGTATGTTAAGGAGACTGTCTTCTCACATGCATTCCAGCCTATTCTCCTCACTGCAGCCGAAGCAACCTTTCAATAGGAAAATCCGATCACAATCTCATTCTCTCTCTCATGCCTTCTTTCTCTTTCTCTTGCCCTCCCTTTACCCCTCCCTGCTTAGACCCTTACAGTGGCTTCCCCTTGTTCCTCAGATATATATCAACTTCCTTGGTATATATATAATGGCTCTTACGTTATGACCCCAGAATACATCTCATACCCTTTGCCTCATCACTCCCTATGGCTCCACCACACTGGCCTTCTTTCAGGTCTTCCTACCAGATGTGGCCCCTTCTGCCACAGAACCTTTATGTATGTTGTTCTCTTTGCCTCCAAGGCCCTTTGATCTCCCTCTTCCTTCAGGTGACATTTATTCTGTCTTTAGCTCTTTGCTCAAATTTTCTTCCTTAGTAAATCTTCTCTGATCTGAGACCAAGGCTGGAACCACTGTTATACACACTCATAGCACTATCTTTCTTTCAAAGCACTTATCACAGTTTATAATATTTATTTGTGTGATTATTTGATTAGAAATGGTTACATTTCTCCCCTCTCCCCTAGATGGTAAGCTTCAGGAGGGCAAGAACATTGCCTATTTTTGCTCATCATTGTATCCCAAACAGAGATTAAATGCACTTAAGAGATCTTAAGAGGATTAAATATGGAAAGATTTTCCAAAATTTTAGATATTGTTCCCCTTTTGACTGAGCAAGCAAAGAAGGAAGTATGGCTCTTCAAGTAGCAAACTATTACCAGGAAGAAGAGGAGTCAGTCAGCATCTGGTACCCATTTGGCTACTAACTCAGAATGTTTTCTCTGCTGAAAACCATCCCTGACGTCAACATGCCACTTGTTTCCAAGACCTGTCATCCCTCCTGAGATGGTCCATCATCCTCTTCACAGCCCTCCACTTCAGACTTGACTCCCCTTCAAGCCCTCTTTCCAGGGCAGTAACCACACCATCTGATTGCACAGGAAAGGGGAAGTGAGAATTCAATGAACTACCACTCACTTACTGGCTGTCACACGGTAAACATGATTTCACAAAGCCTTTTTACAAATAGCACCTTGTTTGATCCTCAAAACTACCCTGTGAGGTAGACAAAGCAGATATACCATTCCCATTTTAATAGATGGGGAAACAGGTTCAAAGAGGCAAGTGACTTACTCAAGGTCACAAACCCTGTGTGAGGCAGATGTAGCATTTGAACCTACAGACTCTAACACTTAGTTCGATGCTTTCCCTTACATTAGCAACCCCAACAGTTCCGTTACCAGTTACTCAAACCTGGTTTTCTCATTCCCTTACACAGGCACCTGTTCCTGACCCCTCGACACCTCCCCAGCCCATTTGTGCTTCGCTACCCAGAACTTGGCAGCTGTCTATGCAAAGAGGCAGAGGGATTCACAAAGCTGGCCGCACTAACAGGGTTTGGTCCCAGACTCCAGTCTTTCTGGCTCTTCCTCAAACCACTGAGGAACCTGAAACCCCCACAAATAAAAACACAAAGAGAAGACCTGCCCCACCAGTGCAAGGTCCCTGGGCATCCTTTCTGCCCACGTTTCAGCAGGACAACGCGAGGCCAGAAGCCGGCCTCTTCCAACAGGGAAGCCCCGAGGAGAACAGAGGTCACCGCCCGCCGGCCGTCAGGGCTCCTCAGCGGCGCCTCGGATGCGGCAGTGATGAGCCGGCTCCCGGGTTCGGGCCAAGGTCACCCTCTCGCAACCCCGGCCCGATCCCCAACCGCCCGGAGCGCCCTCTGGTGTCCCGGGTTGGCCTCCCCTCGCCCTCAGGGAGTGGCCTCGGAAGCCCGGGCTTGGGGGCAGAAGGAAGGAGGGTGGGCAGAGGATGAGGAGGCTGAGCCCCGGGGAGGGGCGGGAGGCGGAGCCCTACCTGATAGCTGAGGACGCCGTCCGGCTCGTTACTCCCGGCCGGCATGGCGGAGCCGAACTAGGCCTCCCCCACGGGCTCCAGGCCGAGCGTCAGTCTGGTCGAGTCTCAGCGGATCACCCAAGCGGCGACCCCTACCCTGGAGCCAACGGTCAACCATCAACCGCCGCCGCCTCCATAGCCACCGGCCCGCGAGGCATCCGCCACAGCCAATCAGCGAGCGGCCTTTGCAGCCAATCAGGGCGCGGAGCACGGGAGGACGCTGTCCGGCGGTACCCTGGGCTACCAGGAGGAGGAGGAGGGAGCCGGAGGAACCAACCGCTCCAGGCCCCGGTTGCCGTGGAAACCGCCTCCCTCCCTTCAGGGGCCTCTGGGCTTGAAAGTCCTTCCAACTGCTTGCTGGAAATTGAAAATCTCTTGCTTCTATTTGCAGCTGCACCTGACCCTTGAAAACTGGGAAAGGGTCGATTTTGTCTACTCTGATTTTATTTTTTAGGAGGTGATTTTTAAATTTCAGGAAAACGTCCCTCAGAATTGCAGGAGGAGTAATTGAGGATGAGGGGAGAGGGCCTTCTAAAACTAATTGTTAATCCCTGAGCTAGTGGCCAGATCAAATAGCATTAAAGAGAAGCAAGCAGGCAGTGATCAGGCCCCTTCGCATACTCACTATGACTTAGGTGTTCTCCGAGTCTCAGGTTGGCAGCAAAAAGCACAGAGTTGAGCTCAGGATAGTTGTTGAAGTCATTCCACAAAAACACTTCCAACTTTTCCAAGAAATGATCTAAGGCAAGTTATTATTTAACAACAGAACTACTGATCTAAGGCAAGGTTAGAAAATCGTGAATAATGCATTCAATTTGATTTGGGTTTGATAGCAAAGAGGGGTTGGCTAAAATCGTTAACAACCCTGTATCCCCAAGAGGAGGAAAGGGGCATTTTGTTTTATATGTACTATCACAACAGGCGGTAGGTGAGTCCACATTATTAGAGGGAAAGAGTTGTTGCAAATAGATCTCAGCCTCCAAAGAAGCTACACTTGGGGAACATAGTCTGGTACATGTTAAAGTTTTGGTCCCAGCATACCATCTCTTGCATTAGCCTTGAAATTGGGAACAAGGTTGGGCTTCAGTATTCCTAAAGCAGAATCATATTTCTGATCTCCTGTGTAAGCCCCATGTGCAGCTTCTGAGTTTCAGTGTTCCTTGCCACACTCTCTGTCCATCTCTTTGCTAATTGTCCCCCTAGAATCTGGAATTCACATCCCACCCTCACCTTGATGAGCATTTTTGCTCATCAAAATCTTGACCATCCTTCAAAGATCACCTCTTCCAAGAAGCCCTTCTTTATTTCACTCTTCCTGACATCTCTAACAGATGTCATCTCTCCCTCCTCAGAATCCTCATAGCACTTCAGACCTTTCTTACAGCAGTTACCATGCTGTGGTTATTTAAGTACTTTATATGCTGACTTTAGCTTCGTACAATATTATAAGGTCTTTGAAGGTGATGATTACTTTTCTTATGTCCATCTGTATACTCCACAGACTTTCAAAAAGTGCTGGGCACATAGAAAGTAGTTAGAAAATGCACATGCTTTTTAATTCAACCTAATTAAAAATGTGTTGAACACCTATTAACATATAGGCCTAAGTAGCACTGAAAATACGGAGAAATCTAAAATATGTATCTCCAAGGAGCTTAACAGTCTGATGTGGGAAACAGGATATATGTTAAAACAATGACAAAACAATACAACATAGAATAAGAGCCATATGAATAATATAGACAACAAAGATTACAAAAATTCAGAAGAGAAGGTGATCTTTATAACTTAAAGGCACTTCAGGAAGGTGACCCAGAGGATATGAGTTTGAACTAAGTCTGAAAATATGCATAAGATTTAGTTGAGTCAAGGTAAGGAGAGCAAGCATCTCAAGCTTTGGGCAAAGACTTAAGAGTAGTAACGCAAGGCTAGGTGTGGTGGTTCACACCTGTAATCTCAGAACTTTGTGAAGCTAAGGCAGGAGGATTGCTTGAGGTCAGAAGTTCAAGACCAGCCTGGGCAACATAGCAAGACTCTATCTCTGCAAAAAAAATTTTTTTTTAATTTAGCTGGGCATGGTGGCATGTCTCTCTAGTCCTAGCTACTCAGGAGGCTGAGGCAGAAGGATCGTTTGAGCCCAAGAGTTCAACACTACAGTGAGCTATGATCATGCCACTGCATTCCAGCCTGTGTGACAGAGTGAGACCCTGTCTCTAAAAATATAATTAATTAAAAATAATTTTTAAAAGAGTAGTAATGTATGTGGCCCATTCAGGGTGGCCACAATTTGGGCCAGAGCAGAAAGTTATTGAGAAAAGCAGTAAGAAGTAAAAGTTGTCATAAAGAAAGGCTGTGTTCAAATTGCAGAGCTGGCTAATTAGTTCAGGGTTTGTTTTTCTTATATGACAGAAAGTAGGACACTGCTGAAGGTTTTAGGGACACTTCCATGCACCAGGCTCTGGGTTTGGTGGTATAAATGTATTGTGTCATTTAAAAGTCATAAATAACATCTCTGTTATTTCTCCATTTTACTGGTAAGAAAACCGAGGCTCACAAAAGTTAAGCAACTTCCTCAAGGTCAGGCAGTCATTCAGCTGGGATTCAATTATTCATTTATTAATTCAAAACACGTTTAAGAGAACCTATGTATCTAGCCCTGTGTTGGGTATTGGGAAAACAGCAATAAAACAAACAGGATCCTTGGTCTCATAAGCCTTACAATGGAATGGGGAGACAGTAAGTCAACAAACAAGATAATTACAAGTTATAATAGTTACTATGAAGTAATAAAGGGTTGTGTGATAGAGTAACTGGCATGGGGTGGGGAGAGTTTCTCTGAGGAGGTGAGAAGCTCTGTCCTATAAAAATGGTACCAGTGCTGGGCATGGTGGCTCACACCTGTAATCCTAACATTTTGGGAGGCCAAGGTGGGAGGACCACTTGAGGCCAGGAGTTTGAGACCAGCCTGGGCAATATAACAAGACTCCATCTCTAGAAAAAATTGAAAACTTAGCCAACCATGGTGGTGCATGCCTGTAGTCCCAGCCACTCGGGAGGCTGAGGCAGGAGGATCCCTTGAGCTCAGGAGTTTGAAGTTGCAGTGAGCTGTGATGACGCCACTGCAGTTAGCCCAGGCAACAGAGCGAGACTCTGTCTGGAAAAAAAAAAAAGGTTTCCATCTCTGAAATCATCTGCCCTTAGGGCAGGATGGGTTAGAGAGGGAAACCAGAGGCGAGCGTCAGTTAGATTGATTCTGATGATGTGATAGTTCAGGAGGGGCCAAGGGTAGTGGCCAAAAGAAAAATGTGCCCGCATTCCGCACTCCCCTGGAAGGCAGGTCCCAGCCTTGGCAGAAGTGAAGTGGGCAGGGCAGGGAGAGGAATGAAGAAGTGGAGGTGATTCCTGGGAGCTCTGGTGCATCTGATTTTCCTCCAGTTCTAATGTGGAAAAATGTAGGAGCCTCTGGCCCTTGACTCCAGGGTCAAGAGCCCCATCTTCTGGCCTATTGTGCAAATTACAAAAGGAAGTAGATCACAACAGAGGCAGCTGCGGAGGCTTCTGCTATCTGGGCCCCTGCGGAAGACAGGCTGTCCCTCCTGGGGCTCACTTGGTCTCTCCTTCCCAAAGGAGGCTGGCTCGCTTGGCTCCAGGCACCAGGCTCCTAGCCTCTACTGCTCCCTACCCTGGATGGAAAAGTGCAAATATGTGGCTGACAGCCTGGCTGGCAAACAGGCCCTGGAGGAGCCAGAAGAGGACTATTCAGCCAAGGACACCACCTCACACTGATTATTTTCCTAAAGGCAAAAAAAAAAAAAAACAAAAAAAAAAACCCAGCAGAACAGAACTCAGAGCCTCCTGGGCCTGCACTTGGCCTAGAAAGAGGCATAAAGTGAATATGAAAATGCAAAATACATGTGTAGAGACAGAGACCATAGAAATACACACAAATCAACAGGGAAGCAGGGAGGCATGCTATATGGATGCAATTTTCATTGTTCATTTCATTCACTTAATTATTGCAACAACTCTATGAAGTACATTCTATCATCCCATTTTATAGATGAGAAAACTGAGCCTTAGAGATGTAATTTGTCCCAGGTCACACAGCCAGCATAGTTAATAAATGGAGACACTAGGGTCTGAGCCCACATATATCTGATTCCAGAGTTCAGGAACTTAACCACCACACTGTCTCCCATGCAGCTGCCTGGAGATTCCACCCTTCTCTAACTTTTATAGGCTCCACCCTCTCTTCATGGCTTCCAAATGTGGCCATCCTTCCAGATTTTGTCTCTACCCTTCTCTAATACCAGTGGTTGTTAAACTTTGGGAAAAGTGGGTCTTGAACCCCATGGAGACATGATAAAGTCTATGGACTCTTATTACATAAGTACACAAAAGCCCAAGTTTTGCATATAATTGTAAATATGTGTTCATAGACTTCCTAGGGAAGCACTAGGCACCTTATATATATTATCTTTAAATATTGGCTGAAAGACATTGAAATTCTCTTAATTCAGAGACAGACAAAAATGCAAGAAACTCAAAAAGTCTGAGAAAATGTTGTTATATAACTACAACCTATTTTTCCAACTAAAAGCATGTTAATTCCTCCATCAGTTTATCATGACTCTTGCTCTGTTTAAACTGTCAAAAGGGCTGCCAGGGCAGAGGTCCTAATCTTTACTTGCCATCAGATAGCTACCAATTCCCAGCTGCATCTTATACCTGATTTTGCTTCTCTGCTTTCCTCTTAATTACATATCTAAACCCAAGAAAAGGTTGGAGGAAAAGACATCGGGATCCGAGGAAAGACTTAATTAGACCTTGTTCATACTGTAGTCTCGAGCCTTTCCTGTGGAAGGGAGGGGTGAGAGAGGGAGTGGAGGAGAGACACAATTTTTTGTCAAGCTGGAAAGGTTATGCAGGTGCATGATTTGCTTTCAGCCCTTGCCAAGTCACAGCATATCTAAAGAGACTACAGAATGCAATTTTCATTGCTCACAGCATGCTGCCAGCCTGGAACACTACACATCACGGGGAAGAATACTGAGGTGCCACAAAAACCAAGAGCTGAGCTCCCGACTGTGAAAACCATGCCCACTCCATTTGTCATCATCAACATCATCCCTGAACTTCATTATACTGCACTCATTCACACCTTGCTCCAGAATAAGTGAGGCTCTGACACCGAATGCAAGTCAAATGGCAAAACCTAGCTTCTGCCTTCTTTGGAATCACCATTGAGATATTTAGACAAAGGCAGAGGTAGGGGAAAGACCTCCAGAGGGAGCAGAGCAGAACAGAACAGGAAAGCAGGCTGTAAAAACTTGTCATATGCAAGCCGAGAATAGGCCTTGGAGGAAAGAAACTGTGGGACTTCCAGATCCAGATGGGAAGCCATTAAGAAATTTGAGAGAAGCAGGTGTTAGCCAAGGACCACATGTCAAGACCTTAATACAAGATCTGAACATATTTGTATTAAATATATTTATCTTATCGGTTTCTAATCAAACCTAACCCTGCTTAGAAAGCAGGTCTGTTTAAAATGGTTTCATGCCACGTCTTATCTACCTGGGGATAAGACCTTCTGAGCATGTTATACTAAGGGAAGTTCTTCACTTTTAGCCCATAGGCCTGGGATAGCTTTAAAGTGGCAGCAAATTCAATACCTCACATTTGTATTATTATATATACTTGATTTTTTTTATCACTGTTATCTCGTTTGTCTTCATGGTCTATAAATGCACAAAGAACATTTTATAGAGTAGGAAGCTGAAATGAAACTTGGTAAAGGGACTTGCCCGGGCCAGTTAATAGTGGAGCTGGGTCAAGAGCTACTAATGCTTTTCCACTTCATTCTGTGGCTTCCTAGAAATATAATTCCACTCAGCAACTTCCTGCATGAAATTGAATTGGCTTCAGTGGAACAGTGAAAATAAGAATCTCCTTTAGAATTGACATTAACTGCCCCCAAGCAAAAGCCCAGGGTTTCTCCTCTGTTATCCTTTCTTGTAAGATGAGAGTTTCATATAACTTCCACTTTGGCATGCTTGTCGGTGATACACATTCATTAGTTTACTAAGCAAACTCCCATGAAGTTCTGAAAATAACTATTACTGCTTCTTATCTCTAGAAACACATTATCTGACATAGTTATAAATTCAATCCAAGCTACTCTTACTTCCAGTGATATATCCCTTGAGGCTTTTTATTTTGCAGTTAATAAAAAGGAAAAGAGACCCATTCTGACATTTGGGCTGGGGCAAAAGGGAATAGACATAGAAAGTGAATTTATTTCACTTATTTATCTTTTTCTATCTCTAATCTGTCGCCAAATTGAAAATGCCAGCCTCCTTTTTAAAGACAGCAGATGTCTCTGGTCCTTTCTGCAAGCCAACTGAAAATATAAGAAAGATTATTTGCTGGATTTACCAAAAACAACCAGGGCTATGAGATGGTCAGTCAATAAATAGCAGAGAAATAAATTTCAGCCTTAAAACTCACAGAGGAATAATCAGCTTTGTTTGAGGTAGGCAAAATAGACTAGAGCCATTACAATTGGATTATAACTTGTATATCCTTCTGGGTCTCTCTGGAACTTCTTGTCCTTGTCTCCTAAGAATTGTTGGAAGAGATTTCAAAGTCCTATAGACCAGTTTCTATCCAACAGGATTCCCCTCCACAGTATCCCTAGATATCTCCAGTGACAGAGAACTCACCACTGAATCAGGCTGGCAGCCCCATTCCAGGTTCAATTTGCCTCCTTGAAACTTCCTCTCATCATTTCAAGTGCTCTCCTCTGTAGCTCCAAAGGGAAAGTCTGCTCACTCTTCCACACGACAGCCCTTCAGATACTTGTAGCCAGTTATGACAACCCGCCTTGTTCTTGTCTTCCCAAGACCGGGAACGGTCAGGATGGAATTCCAGTCTCCAGCAAGTCACTTGCACCCCTATAGTTCCAGGCCACTAGAAATCCTTCCAGTGATGGAATGTACAGTTTAAAAAGACTTCCACCATGGTTAATTTTCATATGTGATAATGGTATTGTGGTTATGTAGGAGATGATTCTTTTTCTTAGGGAATGCACCCTGCTGTGTTCAAGGTAGAGTATCATGATGTCTACAACTTACTTTTAAATGATATAGCAATACAAATATAGAAATAGATATGCCCAGATATATGACAAAATATTAACAATTATGGAATCTAGTGGAAGTTTTACAGACGCTCGTTGTCCTTGTTTTTTTTGTTTATCTTCTCTTTGTTTTCATAACTAAAACTTTTCATGAGTAAAATTTTTATAATTAAAAGTTGGGAAATAGCCGGGTGCGGTGGCTCACGCCTGTAATCCTAGCACTCTGGGAGGCCGAGGCGGGCGGATCGCTCAAGGTCAGGAGTTCGAAACCAGCCTGAGCAACAGTGAGACCCCGTCTCTACTATAAATAGAAAGAAATTAATTGGCCAACTAAAGATATATACAGAAAAAATTAGCCGGGCATGGTGGCTCATGTCTGTAGTCCCAACTACTCGGGAAGCTGAGGCAGAAGGATTGCTTGAGCCCAGGAGTTTGAGGTTGCTGTGAGCTAGGCTGATGCCACGGCACTCTAGCCCGGGCAACACCATGAGACTCTGTCTCAAAAAAAAAAAGAATGAGCAAAGGTATATCAGGTAAATTTAAAAAAGAAAAAAGAAAAGAAAGAAAGTGGAGGTCATGATTTTAGCTTCTGGTAATACTGATTTCAAGCCAAAAAGTATGAAACCAGACAAAAATAGGCACCTTTTATAATAATAAAGGTTTATTTTACAACGAGGATCTAACAAACACCTGTGTAAACAAATAACATAGCAACAAAGATAA
>CAUYRT010059842.1:0-45441 GCA_963574885.1 Lepilemur ruficaudatus | reverse complement strand
TAGTTAGGAACCACCATGTTTTCCTAATTTTTTATTTTTTTGTAGAGATGGGTTTGCAATGTTACCCAGGCTCGTCTCGAAATCCTGGCCTCAAGTGATCTTCCTGCCTCAGCCTCCCAAAGTGCTGGAATTACAGGCATGAGCCTGTAATGAGCCTGGCCAGTATTTGCTACATTTTGATAGCGATTTAACTTTCGTTTTAAAAATGAAAATGACTAATGAATGTTGTACATCATCAGAAAAATGTTAAACACTTTATCTGTCTCCAGAATAGCCTGAAGTATTTCAGTTGACTTGTAGACAGGTTTATACCACAAAGTTTTCTTATCAAATATAGAATCATCGGAATGATAGAGGGACAAAATGGGATAGCAGTGAATTTGTGTTCCTGACCCTTCCTATGTTGAAACAATGTACAGTTGGCCCTCCATATCTGTGGGTTCTGATTTGGTGGATTCAACCAACTGTGAATTGAAAATATTAGGGGGGGAATAAAAAATAATATAATTAAAAAATACAATATAATAACTGTTTACATAGTACTTGTATGGGGTATTCTAAATTATCTAGAGATGATTTAAATATATGGAGAATGTGCATAGGTTATATGCAAATACTGTGCCATTTTATATAAGGGACTTGAGCATCCACAGATTTTGGTAAGGGAAACTCCTAGAACCTGTGTACTTTCTTTGCATTCCCTATTTCAGATTGACAAAAGGTAAAGATCCAACTCTTCTGAATATCTGTGATATTTACAAAGGGTATTAAAATCAACACTGTTGTTTTTCTTTTCCTTTTTTTTTTTTTGAGACAGGGTCTTGCTCTGTCACCAAGGCTAGAGTACTAGAGTGCAGTGGCATCATCATAACTCCCTGCAACCTCAAATTCCTTGGCTTGAGCGATCTTCCTGCTTCAGCCTCATAAGTAGCTGGGACTACAGGCATACCACCACATGCAGCTAATTTTTCTATTTTTTGTAGAGATGGGGTCTTGCTTTTGCTTAGGCTGCTCTGGAACTCCTGGCCTCAAGAGATTCTCTCGACTTGACCTCCCAGAGTGCTAGGATTATAGGTGTGAGCCACTGCACCTGGCTGTTATTTTTCTTTATT
Source organism: Lepilemur ruficaudatus (assembly GCA_963574885.1). NCBI lineage: Eukaryota > Metazoa > Chordata > Mammalia > Primates > Lepilemuridae > Lepilemur > Lepilemur ruficaudatus. The sequence continues at coordinate 44,329 of CAUYRT010059842.1, read as the reverse complement.
TATGATAATAGAGAATTTGAGGCCGGGCGCTCAACCCTGTAATCCTAGCACTCTGGGAGGCCAAGGCGGGCGGATCCCTTGAGGTCAGGAGTTCAAGACCAGCCTGAGCAAGAGCGAGACTCCGACTCTACTAAAAAAATAGAAAGAAATTAATTGGCCAACTAAAATATATAGAAAAAAATTAGCCGGGCATGGTGGCTCATGCCTGTAGTCCCAGCTACTCGGGAGGCTGAGGCAGAAGGATTGCTTGAGCTCAGGAGTTTGAGGTTGCTGTGAGCTAGGGGGACACCACAGCATTCTAGCCCGGGCAACACAGTGAGACTGTGTCTCAAAAAAAAAAAAAAGAAAAATAATAATAATAATAGAGAATTTGAGAGGTAGAAAGCTGAATAGTGTATGGAGGAAGGTTGCTGGGCAGGCTTTGAAGTAGAGAGATTGGATAGTACATGCATATTCCTCTCAACATTTGAATCTGTAAGAAAAAAGGAATTAGGTAGGCTGAGAAGGAGGATGATCATGTTAGCTCAGTATTGGGCTACAGACTATAGAGATGCTACGTGAATGATAGAGAAAAACTAGAAACTACAGTATTAATCTCAGCAGAGAGCCACAGACTGTACAGTTAGTATCTTTTTATAAATTTGAACTGATTTTTTATACTTGAAACTGCTTCCATAAATATCATACAGATATATCTTGGTTTTGGAATATTACATAATTGGGAATGTTTATTGAGACTTTTTAGATTTTGCAAAAATATTTAATTGACTTTACCACCTGGTATTTTAAACAAGGGTCAGAAAAACATAGGAAATTGATAGAAGCATATTTTCGATGTATATTTTGGGAATCATGCTTGTATAACTTGTATACTAATCCAAATTAATAGTTAAGTATCTATTCACTTATATTTCTATTTATTCTCCTTACTAGTAGTTGAAAGTTAAATATCTTTTAAAGGTAAGGAGAAGATGATAATATAAATTATGACTCTAAATAGGGAAATCTCAGCATTCAGCTATATTCACAAATTTTAAGGAGAAAGCTGGCAGTTCCCAATTAGGGTTATCATACTCCTCCTGTGTAATGAGAATTCTCATTGGCTGAAATTCTTCAGTAGTAGTGAAAATAATTTAAAACACTTGCTCCCTCCCCTAGGGCAATTTAAAGTTACTATCAGGGACTATGGCTGGTAACAGCAGTGCAGTTTTCAGTTATTTCTTGAGTTCTGGGAAAACAGTTTTTGCTTGGAATAAAGAAATCGGTATTCATTGTTAAAATTCTATAATGGCTGGACATTTGCTTTTGTCTTCTAGATTTTGTGGGTGTGGGGCTAATGCAAACAAACATTTTTATGTATCCTGTTGAGCTTTTGGAACTTTGGAAAAGTGGGATATTTGAAACTTGGAACTAAATTAATCCAGTTTTGAAATACAGATGGACAAAGTACATGGGCTATAGACTGTGATTATGGTGTAGTACAAAAAGCATTGTCACTGAATATGACTTACCCCAAGTTCAGATTGGACAAACATTTCTTGTGCAAACTGCGTTTTTTCAATATTGTGGAGCAGAGGGAAATAAAAATAAATGAAGCAAGATCCCTGCATTCAAGGAGCATTTAATTTAGTAGTGTAAATAACGCAGCTACCAATAACTATAAGACAGAGTGCAATCGTTTAATAAAAGTAAATGTGGTTTGGAAACATAGAGAAAGGACAGTTGTGAATTACAGCCTTAGAGATTTGGGAAGACTTCATAGTGGAGATAATGTGAACTGGGCCTTGAATGTTTCATGATTTGACTAAAATGTGTAGGTTAGAATAGCAGAAATAAATTTTTTTCTTAAGCTGGCTTATTTGTGCCAGTGTACAGCCATATGGATGAACTCCCGGAGACCCAGAGTATTAGCATGAGAGTCTGTTAGATCAGTGTTTTCCCATCTGGTTTGCTGCCCTAGGGGCCAATTGGGGAATTGGGCGCAGCCTTGTTCCTTTATCTCAGTATGCTGTATAAATATTTTCTGTGTGTGCCATGATGTGAAAGAGATTGGGAAGTACTGTTTTAGCTTACTTAATATTTGTCTCACGGTAATAAGTTCTTCAGTACTGCGATCCCCAACTCCTGGTCCGTGATCTGTTAGGGACTGAGCCACAGAGCTTCTGCTGGGAAAACTTGGGGGGGTGCACAGCAGGAGGTGAGTGGCCTAAGTGTCTGTATTTACAGCCATTCCCCTCCCCCTCACATCACCACCTGAACTCTGCCTCCTGCCCCCCACCCTCCATACCCAGTCCGTGGAAAAATTGTCTTTCGTGAAACTGGTCCCCGGTGCCAAAATGGTTGGGAACCGCTGCTTTGGTATATTCTTTAGCTTTTGTCAAAAATAGCTAGAATATTTTCATAATAAGAACACACTCTGAATTGGTTGTATTATTAATAGTTACCAGTGCAGAGCCTTGTAATATATTAGACATTATTAGCTCCATGCACAGGTTAGGGGTCCCAGCCAGGTTTTTCACTTTTATTCTAAGTTTTTGTATTTGTGAACATGATGGCATTACATGAGGGCATGATATGTTTGTGGTCATGGCTAAGCTTTAAATATAGTATAACCAAAATATCCCTTCCATATGCTTTTCCTCTGGTAAACACATTAAGTACTGAACTTATTTCTGAGAAAACTATGTATACTATTCATAGCAGTGCAGGTATTTGGGAAAGAGGAAGGTTGGGCAAATCTGTGTATAGTAAGGACAACCTGAGAGGAGGTTCAGAGCTCTCTTACCCAAGAGGCAGAAAAGGGAGAAGAAGGAGCAAAAGAGAAACTTGCTTAAAGTTCTGAATTTACAACCTAGAAGAAGCCAGGCATCTGGACACCCAGACTTGGAGCCCCCTAGTTGTGACTGCTGCCAAGTATTGAATTCAGGATCTTGGGGCTGGGGCTGATGTGGCTTTAAATAATCTTTTTTTGTGTGTGTGATTGATTGTACTGAAGAGGAGAAATTGTAGTTTCAGCTGTCTTGTGTCAGGAAAAGGGACTAAGATGATTCTATGAAAGGGATAGTTCTAGTGCTAGAGACTTTCAGAATGTGATTCATTCGTTCTTTCTTTCTTCCTTTCTTTCCTTTCTCTTTCTCTCTTTTTTTTTGGTAAGGTGGAAGATACCTCGTGCCTAATGGTGTTTTAGGGATCTTCAGAAAGATTCAGCACCTTCCTGTTGAGTTCATCTGCCCAGTAGACTTTAGTAATGTTAGTTTGGCTTTATAACAATACTGTAAATAAAGTCACTTTCCATGAACTCACTAGTCCTGATTATCATTGAAACATAAAATGAACAAGTACAGCGTTAAAATAGGTGTTATGTAAATATTATTTTAAGTTTTATTTATACCACTCTTGAAGGTTTGTTATTGACTGCTTATAAATTTAAAAAATTGCAAGAAATATTTATCAACTGCCACAAGTGTTGATAAGCAACACAGATCCAAGTGTATAATATAGTATTAACAGGAGAAAAAAATTAGGATAATATTGGTAATTATATATCATAGAAAAATTAATATTTGGCAAATTAATTTAGGAAGGATTTAAAATAATTTGAGTACTTCTCAGAATAATGAAACGTTTAAAAGTTACAGAGGTAATCCATGTGTTTAGCTTGATGAGGTTTTTTTTTTTTTTTTGAGACAGGGTCTTGCTCCGTCTCCCATGCTAGAATAGAATGGTGCAATTATAGCTCACTACAAACCTTAAACTCCTGGGCTCGCACGCTCCTCCTGCCTCAGCCTTCTGAGTAGCTGGGACAGGCACGTGCCATCATGCCTGGCTGATCTTTCTATTTTTTGTAGAGATGGGGTCTTGCTCTTGCTCAGGCTGGTCTCAACTCCGGGCCTCAAATGATCCTCCTGCCTGGACCTCCCAAAGTGCTAGGATTATAGGCATGAGCCATGGTCGGCCACACTTGATGAGTTTTAACAAATGATTTATCCCCCTGTTGCCACCATTACGGTGAAGATGTGGAATATTTCTGTCTTCCAAAAAGTTCTCTCATGCCTCTTTTCAGTAATTCCTTCTCTTCCCTTAGCCCTAGGCAAAATATTAATCTGCTTTCTGTCATTGCAGATTAGTTTTCCGTTTCTGGAGTTTCATATAAATGTGACCACAATGCATTTTCTTTTGTGTCTGGCTTTTTTTGCTTAATATTAATATTTTGTGTACCTAGATGTGTTTATTTGTGTTGCTATATAGGAATACCTGAAACTGGGTAATTTATAAAGAAGAGGGTTTTTTTGGCTTACGGTTCTGCAGATTGTGCAAGGAGCGTGGCACCAGTGTCTGCTTCTGGTGAGGACTTCTGGGAGCTTCCAGTCAAGGCAAAAGTTGAAAGGGGAGCAGGAGCGTCACATGTTGAGAGAATGAGCATCAGATATAGGAGTGTCACATGTTGAGAGGAGAGCAAGAGAGAGAGGAGGAAACTCCAGCCTCTTTTAAATAACCAGCTCTCTTGAGAACTTATTCATTATCATGGGGTGGGCACAAAGCCATTCATGAGAGATCTGCCCCCATGACCCAGACACCTCCCACTTGGCCCCACCTCCAACACTGGGGATCAGATTTCAACATGAGATTTGGAGGGGCGAAACATCCAAACCATATCACAAAGAATTCATTCTTTTTAATTGCTTACTCATATCCCATAATTTGTTTATCCATTTATCTATTGTTGGATATTTAAGTTGTTTCCAGTTTTTGGTAGATATAAGTAAAACTGCCGTGAATGTTTGTTTACAAGTCAAGGTCTCTGTCACCCAGGCTGGAGTGCAGTGGCATGATCATAGCTCACTGTAACCTCAAACTCCTGGGTTTAAGCAATCCTTACACTTCAACCTCCTGAGTATGTGGGACTACAGGTGCCTGCCACCACACTGGCTAATTTTAACAAAATTTTTGTTAGAGTTGGGGGGGGTCTCCCCATGTTGCCAAGGCTGGTCTCGAACTTCTGGCCTCAAGCAATCCTCCGATCTCAGACTCCCAAAGGGCTGGGACTACAGGCATGAGCCACTTGCCTGGCCTGTTTACAAGTCTTTATATATGTGTATTTTGTTTTGTTTTCTATTAAATAAATACCCGGGAATAGAATGGCTGGGTTATGTGGTAAATATGTATTTAACTTTATAAGAAACTTTGAAATTCTTTTCCATAGTTATTGTACTTTTTTATATTCCCACCAACAGTGTATGAGTTCCATTTACTCTACATCCTCACCAATGCTTTGTGTTGGCAGTCTTTCTAATTTTTAGCATTTTAGTGAGCATGTAGTGGTATCTTTTTATGGTTTTATTTTGTACTCTTCTAATGATGTCTGGCATTTTTAAAATGTGCTCATTATAGGCCAGTCATACCTTTGTATAGTGTCTGTTTTAATATTTTGCCCATTTAAAAAATTAAGTTGTTTTCTTTTAATTAAGTTGTAAGAGTTTTAAAAAAAATCTAGATATAAATTCTTTGTCATATTCATGTATTATGCATATTGTATCTCAGGCTACTGTTTGCCTTTTCATTTTCTTAACAGTGTCCTTTGAAGAGCAAAAGTTTTTCACTTTTGAAGTCCAATTTATAAATTTCTCTTTTATGGTTCATACTTTTTGTGTTTTATCTAAGAAATATTAATTACCCCACAAGGTTGTCTTACACAAAGATTTTCCTCCTGTATTTCCTTCTAGAATTTGTTAGTTTCAGCTTTTACCTTTAGATTTGTGACTCATTTTTTTTCTTTTTTTCTTTTATTTCAGCATGTTACAGGGGTATAAATGTTTAGGTTATGTATATTGCCCTTGTCCCACCTGAGTCAGAGCTTCAAGCGTGTCCATCCCCCATGATTCATTTTTAATTAATATTTGTGTGCACTGTGAGATATGGGTTGACATTCTTCCGGCACCCTTTGAATTACCTTGGCACTTTTCTTGAAAATCAGTTGATCATGTATGTGTAGGTCTATTTCTGAACTCTTTTTGGTTTTATTAATCTATATGTCTATCTTTATAGTGTTACCTCACTGTCTTTATTGTGGTAGCCTTACAGTAAGTCTTAAAATCAGATTATGTAAACTCTCCAACTTTGTTCTTTCTTTTTTTTTTTCTCTTCCCTTCCCTTCCCTTTCCTCTTTCCTTTTTTCCCTTCTCCCTCCCCTCCCCTCTCCCCTCCCCTCCCTCCCCTCTCCTATTGTCTTCTCTTCTTCTTTTCTTTTCCTTTTTTCTTTCCCTTTTCCTTTTTTCCCCTCTTTCATTCATTCCCTTTTGTTTCCTTTCATTTCCTTTGCGACAGGGTCTCACTCTGTTGCCTAGGTTAGAGTTCAGTGCCCTCATCATAGCTCACTGCAACCTCAAACTCATGGGTTCAAGTGATCCTCCTGCCTCAGCCTGCCATGTAGCTGGGACTGCAGGTGTGTGCCATCATGCCTGGAAAATTTTTCTATTTTTTGTAGAGTTGGAGTCTCACTTTTGTTTAGGGTGGTGTCTCAAAGTCCTGGCCTTAAGTAATCCTCCCACCTCAGCCTCCCGAAGTGTTAGGACTGCAGGTGTGAGCCACCACGCCCAGCTTATATATATATATTTTTTATTACAGCAAACATTGCCTGATAATGTTCCTCCTTTTCAAGATTGTTTTGGCTACATAACAAACATCTGTAGAACATGCCTGTCTCTAATTTGATTGGCATTCTTTTTGTATTAAATTCATGGTATTGCTCTAAAATTTTAAACTCTGGGAACACAAAGTTCTGTGTTTTAGTCCTATCTTCCAGCCCTCTTGTGCCAGTTAGAACTTATTTTTAAAAGGAATCTCATTTCAGAGTTATTTGTGAAATGAAAAATCTAACTTCCTCCTTAATTTTTGAAATTCTAGCTGATGTCTAGGAATATGGATGCGGTGGAATTTTCAGTCTGTAATGAAGTTGGAATAGGTTTTTTTGGGAATTGAAATAAGTCTTCATTTTTTGATGTTAGGTTTACTACTAAACTTCTCCACCCCCTGCTATATTTTTTAAACTGTAACTAACAGCATTGGGACTTGGTAGAGAGGAAGGTTTGAAGTTTCCTATTTATTCCTAATTTCCTATACTAGACAAGACTTTTTAGATTAAAATTATGCTTGTCTTTTAGATAGGATACAATTCAAATAGCAAATTTAACATAATTTCTGGCATTCAGATTGTAATTCATTTGCTTTTTAATTACTATTATAGAAAAGCTGAATGTTTCAAATTTTGGACAGTCTCACTAGCACAGGGAGAGGACAGAGAAGTCTACCCTAAGGTCATAATCCAAAATTATAAAACACACAAGGAAATAAATCTGCCATAGGTAATGTGCAGACACTGCAAACATTGATCTTAAGTCTCCTAAGGATTTTGGCGGTACAAATAACCAGAGAAAGGCCATAAAATAAGTATTTTTAAGATGATTGAATCATTTTAAGAAGAAATAAAGAACAGTAGGAAGTAAAAAAGATAATACCAAAATAGACCAGAATATTCTGCTAAAAATGAAAGTAAAATCATTGATGTTAAAACTTCAATGAACAAAAGTAATGGCATTTAAAGTTAGAAATTGACATTACAACCTGTAGACACAAAAGGGAAATAAACATTGATGGCTGCCTGTTTTGTGTCACCAACTGTGCCAGGTTCTTTTATTAATGTTTATCTCACTTGATTCTCAGAACCACTTTTTGAGGCAGTTTAATAATCCACTTCAAGGATGTTCTTACCCTACTGTTATCTACAAATAAGGGTAAGAACAGTAGATGAAGGGAGATCAGTGAGGAAAATGAGGAACTCAGTTTTGAATATCTTAAAGAACTGGTGGGATTTTCTGGGGAATAATCCAGGAGACACGCGCTCTGGAGAGATATCTGGGCTTAAAGTTTTAAGCTGCTTAAATTCCTAAGGTTGTTGGACTTGCAGAATATACCAAAATCTGTTTACTTACAAATACATCAGTTAAATAAACTGGCTAAAAGGAGCTATAGTTGAAGGGGTGATTCAGGTCTGACATCTGAAATTTTTTGTACACACTGACAAATCTGTAGAGACAAAGGTAGAGTGATGGTTGTGTAAGACTGAGAGGGGATAATTGATAAATGAAGGGGACAAGTGATGAGAGGATTATTAGATTGAGTGCACAGTCAGTTATATTGTCGTTGTGATTGGATGAAAGGAGACAGGGATGTTTGAGGATACTGGTTATTGGGGATAGGATTGGGGAGGAGATTTGGATGTACATGATAGGAAGTTGAGGGGTTGCTGCTATCTGATGGTTTCCATTTTTGCAATAATAACCCTAGTCTGCTGAGAGGAAGGAGGATATGGGGAAGGGGGCTTAAGAACAGTAGCTTTTTGTGCAAAATCTAACTAGGGAAGCCTGGAAAGATTTCCAAACAGTAAGCATTGAAAGCTTAATTGAGGTGAGAGACCTAGAATTTTTAATACCCATAAAATGGAGGTTGAATAATTTTTTTCTCTTGGATGGCTTTCAATATTTTTGTTTTTATTTTTTGCTATTACAGACCAGGGATGCGAAGAAACCACCTGTATATTTCTCATGATACGTATACATATGTGTATATATATATTTAAATATATATGCATGCAAGAGTTTCTGTAGGGTTTATACCTTGGAGTGGAATTGTGCTATCTTTGAGTATTTTTCAACTTTACTAGATTTTGACAATTTGTTTACTGATTAGTGAGGTTGACCACCTTTCCATGTTGGCTGTTATTGTTTAATGTTCTATGAAATGCCTGTTCCTTTCTACATAGTTTTCTATTGCCTTTTCCTTACCGATATGCAGGAGTACTTTATATATTTCAGATAGTCATTATTCACTATTTAAGCTTCAAATATTGTTCTGGTTTGGCTGGGCTTTTCACTTTCTGTGTGGAATCTTTTAAAGAACAAAAGTTCTTTTATTTTTTTTTGAAGATAGGGTCTCGCTCTGTCACCCAGGTTGGAGTGCAGTAGCACGATTATAGCTCACTGCAACCTCAAACTCCTGGGCTCAAGCAATCCTTCTGCCTCAGCCTCCCAAAGTGCTGAGATTATAGGCATGAGCCACCATGCCTAGCTAGAAGTTCTTAGTTTTAATGGAGTTATTCTTTTGTTTTTAGCACTTTTTGTGTCCTGCTTAAGAAATCTTTCTCCATTCAGGGATCAAAAAGATATTTTCTTTTAAAAATTTAAAAGAAATGTTGCTTTTGCAAATCTTCAATCCATCTGGAGTTGATTTTTCTATATGGTGATATAGTTAGTAGGTATCAGTTTCATTTTTTTTTTTGCCCTCATGGATAGTTGGCCCAGCACTATTTACTGAATGGTCTATCTTTTTCTCAGTGGTCTGCAGTGCCATCTGTGTCACATCAAATTTTCATATATATCTGGGTTTATTTGGGGGTTTTCTTCTATTGACGAATTTATTTTCCACTTTAATCTGTATATTTTTATTATGTATCTTTAAAAGATTTTGCTGATTGTATGCCATGGTGTTGTTTTATATGTAAATCTTAAACCCTTCAGCAGTCACCTCCACCCCAATTTCTCCATGCTCTCCATATCCTCCCCCTTCTCCAAACCAAAGCAACTGCTAGTCTATTTTTTATCTCAATAGATTTGCCTGTTCTGGACATTCATAGGGATGGAATCATATATTATGTGGTCTTTTGTGACCTGCTTCTTTCACTTAGCATGTTTTCAAGGTTCTTAAATGTTATTAGTTTGTATCATACTTCATTCTTTTTGTTGCTGAATGATATTCCGCTGTATGGATATACCACATAGTATTTACCCATTTATCAGTTTATGGGCATTTGGGTAGTTTTCACCCTTTGGCTGTAGGTATATGTTTTTGTGTAAACAGATTTTTGTATTTCTTAGGTGTATACCTTGGACTAGAATTGCTGGATCATATGGTAACTCAGTGCTGAAATTTTGAGGAACATCCAGACTATTTTCCAAAGTGGCTACACCATTTTATAATCCCACCAGCGTTGTATGAGGGTTCTAATTTCTCCACACCCTCCTAATACTTACCTTTTTTATTTTAGCCGTCCTAGTGGGTGTCTCATTGTGGTTTTGTTTTGATTTTCTCTGATGACTAATGATGTAGAACATGTTTTTACATGTTTATTGGTCATTTGTTTATCTTTTATGGAGAACAATTTAGATCCTTTGCCCATTTTTAAATTGTGTTATTTGTCTTTTTACTAATCAGTTGTAAGGGTCTATTATATATTCCAGTTACAAGTTCCTTCTCAGATATAGGATATGTTAGGATATGTAAATCTTTTTTCCCATTCTGTGGGTTTGCTTTTTACTTTCTTGGATATTATATATGTACTGCTATCATGAGGTACATAATGTTATTTCTTTTTGTGATGTTAGCAACCATTGATGACCATTGCCCAGATCTGTTAATTTACTAACAGTTGTGAAGTGGTAATATTTGAATTCTGTCATTCCTTCCTGATTATAAGAATTATGAGTTTGAAGTTAATGGTTCTTTCAGCACATTCAAAATACCATTTTACTGCCTTGTGGCTTTCATTGCTTTTCAGAAGTCAGCTTTGTCATGAATACCCTGAAACATGGATACCCAAGTGATAGCAGGATATCAGCACAATATCCTTTAGACTTTTTATTCCAGAGCTATGGTTTTCCAGCTGTATCACCACTTGAGAGGGTGATTTTGTATCCTCAAAGGGTCTTAGAAGCCAAATGAATCCCAGAAATTGTTTTGTCTCCTACTTTCCTTTCCCCACATAAAATTTATACACTTGCTTCAGTTACTATGCTCAGGAAAACAATCAGTAAGCCAAAAAGTGTATAAGTATCTGTATTGCAGAGGGTTGTTTTCTCTTTTACAAGTTTATTGAGGTATAGTTTATATACCATACAATTCACTCATTGTTAGTATACAGTTTGGTTTTTAATAAATTTGTATAGTGTGTAACAGAACACTATAATCCAGTTTTAGAACAGTTCCATCACCGCAAAAAGCTTCTTCCTGTCCTTTTCTGAAATTATTAATTTTTTATTTTTTATTATAGAGATTCTTTTTTTTTTTTTTTTTATACGGAGTCTCACTATTTTGCCCTGGGTAGAGTGCCATGGTGTCAGCGTAGCTCACAGCAACCTCAAACTCCTGGGCTCTAGGGATCCTCCTGCATCAGCCTCCCGAGTAGCTGAGACTATGGGCACATACCACCATGCCCGCTAATTTTTCTATTTTTATTAGAGACGGGGTCTCATTCTTGCTCAGGCTGGTCTCGAAACTCCTGAGCTCAAGGGGTCCTCCTGCCTCAGCCTCCCAGAGTGCTAGGATTATAGGCGTGAGCAGCCGTGCCCAGCATCTACAGAGATTCTTAACCTGTGGTTGACAGAGGCTTCTCATGGCCTCAGAACCACCAGAAATTGTATGGCAACAGTATGCTCCTTTTTTTTTTTTTTTTATCTAGCCATTGTATGATTTTATTTTGTTCATTATATACAGTAGCTGTAGGTTGGTATTGTCACCTTAATGTGATCCCTTTTTTTTTTTTTTTTTTCTTGAATTGAGGTCTCCCTGTGTGGTAGGTAGGACAAACTCCTGGGTTCAAGTGATCCTCCTGCCTCAGCTTCCTGAGTAGCTTGGACTACAGTCATGTGCCACTGTGCCTGGCTCAGTACGCTCTATTTTTGAAGTGACTTCATCAGATTCTCAGAAGGGCCTGTATCTTTAAAAAATTTTAGTAAAGTGTCAATTATACAAATGCAGTAAAACCAAAATCATTGAGTTTATCTTATTAAAGTGATTCTAAAATTGTTCCTGTGACTAAAAACTTTCAGAAGGAAAACTATGGGGATATGCTGTTTAAAAATTTTTTTAAACTGTGTATTTTATAATTTGCTAATAAAGTTATAGACCTACAAAATATAACCATTTATAAGACCTATTTATAAACAAAATTAATAAAGAATTTTTTAAAAGTTAGATTTCAGTCTTTTGTTTTTTTGGAGATGATCTGTTTTTCTCTGGCTCCTTTTAGGGTTTCTTTTTTTTTTACCCCTTTGGTGCTCTGCCGTTTTACTATGATATATCCAGGTGTGCATTTCTTTTTATTTTCCTACTTGGAGTTTGTTGGGCTTCTTGAATATGTGATTTATTGTTTTTCATGAGTTTTGGCTGCTCTGTCTTCACCTTTGGGTTCTGCCCAATGCCTTTGTCTTTCTGGAATCCAAATAAACACTTTTATAACTTTTTAATCTATCTTCTATATTTCTTACCCTCTCTTCTGTATTTATCATTTTTGTGCATCTAATTTCATAACTGATAGTTTCTTTGAGTTGTCTTAAGGTTCATAGAATCTCTTAAACTATTAATGCATCAAATCTGCTGTAAAAACCCATCTGTTGAGTTCTTAATATTGGTCATATATCTGTATTTCAACAATTATTTTTTCATATCTCAAAGTTTTGTTTGGTTCTTTTTAGTTTTCGGGTGTGCTGATATTTTTAATTCCATTTTTCTATTTCTTAAATATTTGCTGTAGTTTTATATTTTATAACTAAGTGTTAAGGTTTAGCTTTCCAACCCTACATCAGGGCCCAGGACTTAATTTCTGTTCTTAGTGTGAAATAGGCATTTACTCTCAGACTTTCTTTTCATTTATTTACCTTTTATGACTTCTGCCTTAGGTTTAACCTTACAGACTTCTCTTCCTCTTTACTACTTATATAAGATCAGCAATGTATTAAAAAGTATTTTTTTCTGTACAGCCAGGATCTGGTTGTAATAGAACAGATGACCTCTCAAAGTATAAGGTCTTTTAGAAGTGACATATACTGTTTTTGTTATTAAGAAGATACAAGTTATTTAAAATATAAGAACTCTTAAATCAGCACAATTCCATTACCACATTTCCCTCCTGCACACGTACACAAAAACCTCTTCCTAAGAATACTTCCTTTAAAACTATCAACTATCTAGTCATTGTTCAAATTTCCAGTTGTCTTAAATGTTTTATTTTTAAAGTTTGTTTGGATAAGTATCCAAATAAGGTCTATTTAGTCAGGATCCTCCAGAGAGACAGAACCAATAGGAGATATATTAATGTTTAGAGAGAAAAAGGAAGGAGAAGGGATTTATTAGGAGAATTGGCTCACTGATTATGAAGGCTGAGAAGTCTCATGACAGGCCGTCTGTAAGCAAGAGAATCAGGGAAGCTGGTAGCATGGCTTTGTGTTCAAAGACCGTAGAACCTTGGAGTTCTGAGAGCAAGAATTCACCTGTCCTCCCCCTTTTTCTTCCATCTGGGCCCCCAACTGATTGGATCACATCGAGGGTAGATCTTTCCCACTCAGTCCACCAATTGAAACACCAGTCTCTTCAGGAAACACCCTGAAGTGTGTTTCCTGAGGCAGCCCAGTCATTCTAATTACATGGTAGACCACCTGGATTTCCCTTTCTGCAGAAGAGGGACAGGCTCAGTGCCTACTGAAGCATTGAGAATAATTCATGCTTTACCAGCTATCTGGGTACCCCTTGATCTAGTCAGGTTGATACCCAAAAACAATCATCACAAGGTCCATACATTGTGACTGATACCATGATCTTTTAAACTCACCATCTCTATCTTTTTCTGTACTTGTTGAAGAAACTAGGTTCTCATAGTCTGGATTTTATACCTTATGGTGTCATTTGACATAGTTGACTCACCACTGTATTGCCTGTAAATTCATAGTTGAATCTGGAGGCTTTATCAGATTCAGATTTTTGGGGGGAGGAGAGAACAAGACTGCATCTTATGTGATGGTTTCCTCTTCCATCAGGACACATGTAGTGTCTGGTTGTCTCTTTCTGTTGTGTTGATAGCCACTGGGGAACACTGCCAAATCCGTTATTTACTAGTAGCTGTAAAATGGCGATGTTCTATCATTCCTTCTTTATTAGCTAGAATACTTCTATAAAGAGAAACTTCCCCCTATTTATTAATTGGTTACATTGCCCTATGATCAAATTTGCTTAGACACAGCAAAATGAATGCTTGACTGTTTACTTTTTATCAGTTTTCAAAATAATGAGATGGTTAATTAGCATCTTTCAACAATGGCCAATTTGGGTGTTTCCCATATTCTAGTTTCAAACTCCTGGCTTCAAACTATCCTCCCACCTTAGCCTCCCAAAGTGCTAGGATTATAGGTATGAGCCACTGAGCCCAGCTATATTCTGAATTTATAGATTGAAACATGTGTTTCAGTTCATTGTGGTTATTATCCTTATTGATACTCTAATTGCACTCTCTTTGAACAGTTGGAGACTCTTCATGTTGGCTCCTGAGTATTTTTGACTGTGATAATCTTTGATATCTGGTATGTTAAGATGCTGCAGGCTTATCTTGTACCTTTTCTGCCCCTGGCCAGAATCAGCCAATTCTCTGGCTCCTTTTAGTGGTATTTTGAAAACACTGCCCATGCACTGATTTGTTTATTCGTTGCTAGGCCTTGGACATCTTGGAGTGGATAGATCTAGGAATTTTTAAAAATTATATATATAATGCATATATTAATATTTCTAATTGAAATTTAGGACTACAGAGCTTTGCTTAACCTCTTCGATTATGCATCTACTTTCTCAGGCTGAAATTTCTGGTTTTATCTGATACTGGGAATGACAGAATTAGAATATCACATTTTTATTCATTTGCTTTATTCCAAATATACACACAGCAGTCTCAGAATAACAATACCAACACTAGAACCAGTAATCGGATTATTGAGAACAGTTTGAAGTTTTCTTTGTGGTTCTCTTGTTTTTATGATTGTCTAGAGATAATATGGTTAAAATCCTGTGTTGAAAAGTTAGGTGGGATAGTATGATTATGCTGCCAACTGGATACATATTTAGGTTCTTTTTTATTTATTTTTAGGGATTGCTTTTCTTTTTAAATTTGATTTTATCGTATACATAGGTAGTTCATTTTCATGATTTTAAAGTCAAGTTCTAGTTTCTTTGTCATCTCTACCTTATTTTCTCTTTATTCTTTTATATTTGTGTGTAAAATAGTCATTGTCTGTGATCTGTTTTATTTTTTAGTATGCTTTTGGTAGTTTGGAACGTTTCTATTTTTGTTACAGTGGTTGGCTTTATTTAGTCCTCTCCTTCTTAGGTATTTAGTTATTAATAGTTAGTTAAGAGATGGGGGTCTCACTGTATTGCCCCGGCTGGTCTCAAACTCCTGGCCTCAAGCAGTCCTCCTGAGTAGCTGGCACTGCAAGTGCAAGCTGTTGTGCCTAGCTTCTTCCTTAGTTATTATTTATTGATTCTCTGTTATATACATTATTGAAATTGGCTGTGGCCTTTTCTTTCCCTTTCCCTCAGCATCTGATGTGAAATATATCTTTAAAACATTTTTAAATTGATCTTTATTTTGAGATAATTGTAGATTCACATGCAATTGTAAAATATAATACAGAGAGATCCTGTGTACCCTTACCCAGTTTCCCCAATGGTAACATCTTACAAAACTCTAGTACAATATTGATATTAATACAGTCCAGATTTAGAGCATTTCTGTTACAAGGATCTCTCATGTTCCCCTTTTGTAGCAACGCTCACTTCCTCCCATCTTTACCCTTCCTCACCCCAGCAACCACTGAGCTGTTTTCCATTTCTATAATTTTACTTCAAGAATGTTATATAAACGTAATCATGTAGTACCTTTTGGGATTGGCTTTTTTTCTCTCAGCATAATTTCCTGGAGATTAATCCAAGTTGTTGCTTGTATCGGTAGTTCATTCTTTTTATTGCTAGATAATGTTCCATGGTAGGGATGGACCACAGTTCAAGCTGTGAAGAATACCTGGGTTGTTTCCAGGTTCTGGCTGTTAGGAATAAAGTTGTTGTAAACATTTGTGTACAGATTTCTTGTGAACATAAGTTTTCATTTCTCTGGTATAAATATCCAGAAGTACAGTTGCTGGGCCCTATGGCAATTATATGTTTAGTTTAAGACTGTTTTTCAGATAGCTATACCATTTGACATTCCCACCCATCAGCAATGTATGAGAATCCCGCATGCTCACCAGCATTTGGTGCTGTCACAATTTTTTATTTTAGATGTGTTTAGTAAGATCTCATGGTGGTTTTAATTTTCATTTCCCTACTGGTTAATAATATTGAATGTCTTTCATGTACTTATTTGCCATCTGTATGTCCTCTTCAATGAAATGTTTCTTAATTTCTTTTGCCCCTTAATTGGTTATTTAACTGTTGAACTTTGAGAGTTCTTTATATATTCTAGATACTAGTTCTTTGTGGGGTATATGGTTTGCAAATTTTTTCCCCCAGTTTCTAGCTTCTCTTTTCATCTTTTTCACATGGACTTTCACAGAGAAAAATGTTTTTAATTTTGATGAAGTCCCTATTTTTTCCTGTTAGGGATCGAGCTTTTAGTAAAGAATCAAGTCTAAAAACTTTTTGCGCAGCTCCAGATCCTGAAGATTTGTCTCCTGTGTTTTTCCTAAAAGTTTTACACTTGAGTGTAATCCATTTTGAGGTAATCTTTTTAATAACATGTGAGGCTTAAGTTGAGATCTATATTTTTGTCTGTCAGAGCCTGGCCCAGCACTATTTGCTGAAAAGCCCATCAAAGTCCTCCATTTAATAACTTTTGCACCTTAGTCAAAAATCAATTGGGCACATTTGTGTAGGTCAATTTGGGGTTCCCTGTTCCATTCCACTAATCAATGTGTATATCCCTATATCACATAGCGTTTATTACTGTAGTAGCTATGTAATAAATCTTGAAATTGGTTATGCTGATCTTTCCTACTTTATTTTTCTTTTTTGGGATTGTTTTAGCTATTCTGTTTACTTTGTTTTCCATATAAATTTCAGAATAATCATTTCTATATCTACAAAAATTATTGCTGGGATTTTGCTAGGAATTGCATTAAACCTGTATATCAGTATGGGGAGAATTGACATCTTTGCCAAGTTGAGTCTACCAGCCATGAACACCAATAGGTCTCCATTTATTTAGATCTTCGTTGAATTCTTTTATCAGTGTGGTATACTTTTCTGCATGCATGTCCCTGTACATGTATTGTTAGGTTTATACCTAAGTATTTAAATTTTCGAGAGATTATAAATTATATTGTTTGTCTTTTTAATTTCAGTGTCCATGTGTTCATGCTAGTATATAGAAATAGAATTAATTTTTATGTTGTATCCTGAACTCACTTATTAGATCTAGAAGTTTTTTGGTATTTCTTAGGATTTTCTCTGTAGATAGTCACGTTATCTGCAAATAGAGACTGTTTTATTTCTTCCTTTCTGATCTGCATGCGTTTTATTTTATTTTCTTTCCTTATTTTATTGGCTAGAACTTCCAGCACTATATTGAAAAAGAGCAATGAGAACAGACACCCTTGTCTTGTTCTCAATCTTTGGGAAAAATACAACATTTGGACTTTTGCCATTAAAATGTTTTGTGTAACTATAAGTTTTTTATCGTTCTTTTTTCAAGGTGAGGAAATTCCCCACTATTGCTATTTTTCTGAGTGGTTTTGTTATGAATGGATGTTCAGTTTTCTCAGATACTTCTTCTGCATTGATACAATCATTGATTTTTCTTCTTTAGCTCATTAGTATGGTTTACATTGATTTTTCAAGTACAGAACTATCCCTCAAATAAAACTCACTTGATCGTGGTATATAGTTCAGTATATTGAATTTTATTTGGTAATATTTTGCATCTATAGTCATGAGGAATATTGACCTGTGGTTTTCTTTTTTAATGCCATCTTGTCTGATTTTGTTGTTAGGATAATACTAGCTTCATAAAATGAATTGAGAAGTGTTTCTTCATCTGTGTGTTGGAGAGATTGTGTTGAATTGGTGTTCCTTCTTCTTTAGATATTTGCAAGGATTCTCTAGTTAAGCCATCTGAGTCTGGAAGGGAAATTTTCAAATTAAAAATACAATTTCTTTAGTAGTTATAGTATTTTTAAAAATAAGTATTTTATATTGGGTGAGGTGTAATAGTTTTTGCTTTTTGAGGAATTGGTCCATTTCATCTAAATTGTCAGATTTATGTGTGTAGAGTTGTTTGTAGTATTCCCTGTTGTTCTTTTGATGTCTGCAAGGAAGAGGTAGTGATACCTTTTTCATTTTTAATGTTGGTAATTTGTATGTCTACTTTCTTTTTTTGTCAATTTTATGTCAATTTTACTGATATTTTTTTCCAAAGAACTAACTAGCTTTTTCTTTTATTAATTTTATTTACTGTTCTCAATTTCATTGATTTGTTCTTTATTACTTTCTTCTGCTTGTTTTCGGTTTATTTTGCTTTTTATTTTCTAGGGTCTTGAGCTAGGAGCTCTGATTATTGGTTTGAAACTTTCTTTCTTCTATATGCATCTGGTGCTTATATGTGCATCTCTCTCAGCACTGCTTTAACCTCTTTCTCCACCCTGTTCCCCCTCAGCATCTGATAATGAGGTGATTTCTTTTCCTCTCCTACTAATACTGTAGTTATAGGGCAGTCAATACACTTATTCTGTTTTTCATATACACTTCCCATTCCCCTCTTCATGTTTGTTATCTACATTGTCAGGGCATGTAGCAGTTACATACTATATTTTATCCCTTATAAGGACTATTCAGTCTTATTTCTATAGGCAATTAAATTTAATACTCACTATCACCTTAGATTGATGTGTCTACAGTTAATTTTGGTTGTATGATGACCATTCTCTATTAGATTCTTCAGGAAGAACTTATATAAACAATAGGTCCTGAGCTATATTTGTAACAATTGATATACCACTTGTACACTTTAAATTTAGTGGTTTTGACTTGATATAAAATCCTTGACTCGGCCGGGTGCTGTGGCTCACGCCTGTAATCCTAGCACTTTGGGAGGCCGAGGCGGGTGGATAGCTCAAGGTCAGGAGTTCGAGACCAGCCTGAGCAAGAGCGAGACCCCGTCTCTACTATAAATAGAAAGAAATTAATTGGCCAACTAAAAATATACGTAAAAAATTAGCCGGGCATGGTGGCACATGCCTATAGTCCCAGCGACTCGGGAGGCTGAGGCAGAAGGATAGCTTGAGCCCAGGAGTTTGAGGTTGCTGTAAGCTAGGCTGATGCCACGGCACTCTACAGCCCAGGCAACAGAGTGAGACTCTGTCTCAAAAAAAAATAAAATAAAATAAAATAAAATCCTTGACTCAACATTTTTTATCCTTGAGTATTTTATATGTTACTCGATTATCTTCTGGCATAAAGTGTTGCTATCAGAATCGATGATTATTTGATTTTCTTTACCTTGTAAATCACTACATATTTTTTGCCTGATATCTAGAGGAATTTTTCTTTTTAGAAACCTATTAGTTTTATTTGTATATTTCTTAGTGTTGGTTTTTCTGTATTGACTTCCCAGGTACATGGGTATATTCTTTCAATATTTCAGAAATTTTTGCCCTTGAATTATATAAAGTATTTGCTTCTATTTCATTGCTTTGGTTTTCTTATTTGAGGACGCTATTATATGTATTTAGGATCTTAGCTTTATTGTCACTTGCATTTTGATAATTTTTATCTTCATTTCTTTTTGATTAAAATTTTTTTCTTTACGTAGTCTATTTGTCTTAGGCATTATCTGTTGTGTATTGGCTTTTGAGATTGTTCTTAGCTAGGTTTCCTTTCCAAAATAATTTTTTCTTTTATTTCTAAGCCTTTTCTGATTTCTATGACCTCATTTCTTAGTTTTTCTAATTTCTATTGATAGTGTTCTTTTACATTGTCTAAGATACAGTTTTTATCAGTTTTGTGGATATGTCTTTTTGGCAGGCTTTCAGTGGTAATACTCTTTCTTATTCTCTCATTTCGTATAGCATGGGATTCAAAGCCAGTCCTTTTCTCTTCTTTTTTTTATAGTTTTCTTGAACTTTAAGAGTGAGAGGTGGGTTAGGATAGCTTTTCTAACATCACCACTCAAGATTTTCTGTGGTTCTTTACAAATTAATGAAAAAATGGCTTCTAATTTTCTGAGATCTGGCTCTGTTATTTGTAGGACACTGTCCAGGAAAGACACTTCAGCTCCTTGTTTTTGAGTCTAGCCTCATCATACCTTATTACAATGTTGGTGTGTGCAAAACATTCCTTCCATTTGCAGCTGTTATCAAATTGCCTTTCCAAAGTCTCTGGTCATTTATGATTTGAGGTTCTCCTGTCCTCAGGTCCTTCAATTGCCTCATTACTTCTGCACTTCCATTTCTTTCTGCATACATGCTGACACCGTGTGAGTCCCATAGTTTGGCGATTTAACCAGATCCTACTTGTATTTGAGAAGTCATGGGGATACTTTGTCTCCTAATCTTATAGGTTTTGTCTTGTGGGGTTTGAGTTTGACTATCCTGGTGACTTTTTTTGTGGGGCGGGGGATAACAGCATATTTAAAAATTCATTGAGAGACTTTATTCAAGAGAATGACAACACAGGTTTTGCATTTTTAAAAGAACCCTCTGGCTGCATTGTGGAAAGTGGATATAGTGCATAGAAGGAGACTAGTTAGGCTATTGTGGTGGTTCAAGTGAGATGATGGTGGCTTAATCTTGGATAATGGCAGTGGAGCTAGGAGGTTTAATACCATTTTGGTGACTTCTTAGATCTCAAAGCATGTAAGAGTGAGTGGACAGGGATGATCTCCCAGGATTGGGTCTCTTGTAATGGTTCGGATGGTTGTACTATTTCTTGATATTGGGAATATTCATGGGAAAGTAGATGGTGGGGGCTTTCTGGCAAGGGTGGAGGGAAGGGTGCAAGTATTAATATATTAGTTTTAAGATGCTGACTTTGAAGCCTTACAAATCTATCCTCCACCCCAAACACTCAACACATATACACACACATTTTGATCCTTTGGGGAAGCTTTTCCTAACCCTCTGATTATGCCTCCTTTCAATATAGAATTTTATTGTTTACTTTCCTATCTCAACATTTAACACATTTTGTATTACTGCTTATTTTATTTATTATTGCTGTCTTTTCCACTAGATTAGCTGTTGGCAAACTTTTTCTTTCTTTCCTTTTTGTTTCTTTTTTAAAAATTTTTATATTTTTTGTACTGAAATAATGCAAGCATTTTTCTTAAAATAATAAATATTTTAGCATTTGGCGGCAAAGAGGCAAAACCAAGGATATAATGTGGGTACTTTATCATTTATGTGGTTACATTAAGTGGTTACATTAACCACTTAAAAATATAAAAACCATTCTTGTCAGAGCCTACAAAAACAGACTGCTCACTAGTTTTGACCCACAGACTATGGTTTGCTGATCCCTGTGCTAGACTGTAAATTCTGTGCTTGCCTTCTAATTGCAAGTGTATTGCCCAACGTGTTTTAGATGTACTTTTTGTTGAATAGGTAACTGATTTACATATTAGGAGTTTAGGAGAAAGAGCTGAACCTAAGATATTTGGGAGTGGTCGTTAAACAATAATTGAAGACATGAGAGTAGATGAGATTGTTTGGGAAGAGTATAAGGGGGGAGAATCCATCTTTTTCTGTAATTTAGAGAGCAGAATAAGTTATGACTAACTCAGAGGTACTTGTATCATGCATAGTAGTCAGTACCTCTTCTTAACTGACCTAAGGCAGTTTAGCCATTTATACTTATATTGATTCTTTTGGGTGAATAAATGGTCTTTAACTATTAGAAATAGATGAGGGTAGTAGATATTTTTGCCTTAGAAGTTTTACTACCAATGAGTTGTATTACAATAAAACAAGTCTTAGACAGAATTCTGCTATATATACAAACATGTACTAGCAAGCAATCACAAAAGGTCATACTGCTTGCTCCATGCACTTATTAGCCATTTTAGACTCTAGACTACCACCTTGCAAGAACACCTCAACCCTAAGCAGATACTACAGTGTTCTGACTAGGAAAAATTGACAACATCCTCCAGTAAGGGGTGGGACACGGGATCAAGGTGAATTTTAGACTCAGAAAATTCTCTGAAGTTGGGCTGCAGGGCCTGCCAGATTCTTAAACATCAAACAGGGAAGAATCAAAGTTCCTGTATTTCTAGTCAATTCGTATATCTTGAATAATAATTCCATTTCAGCAATAAAAATTTATTTCCAACTTTCCTTATGCTAGCTAACAAACCAGTGCCTAAATTGAGATGTTGATATTTAAAGCACTTATTACCTGGGAGCTAACTCCTGATTAGGGTGTTTAAAATGTTAACTAACTACCTGTGAAGTGTGAATTCCTAATTTAGGGTTCTTCAGAAGTTACATCACCACTCCTATCTGTGTAGAAATGTCTTAAGGTGAATCACAGACAACAGAGCAGAAACGTAATCATATTTTGGGTTAGATATGCTGCTGGGATTTTTTTTTGTTGTTGTTAATCATACCAACTTGTAACAATTCATAAACAGTTAAGTGTAGTAGTTATTGTAATGAAAATATTTTTTGTTTTCAATTATAGTAACAATTGGATTAGATATTCACTTAGGCACATTTTAATAATGATGCAGTTCTAATCTTTAAGTGAATAAGGATAGTTTACAGAGTTATCAAGTAACAGTTCATTAATATTGGTATTTGAAGATTGTTCAGCATTACCATTTTTTATGATGAACTTATACATAAGGCAGTCTCTGCATTAGTACTGCTAAAGTCAAAATGCAGAAACATATTAAATGCAGAATGAAAGTCAAAGCTGTTTCTGCTGTTGAACCTTATCAGTGATGATAGTTTATATCAGTGCATCATTTCATCACACTGAATGAATACAACTAATTTGAATTTTGTTGCTCAGTTTTGTTTACATTTAATATGTATCTAAGTTTACATATAGATTATTTCAATAAATTTAGTGAACATTATTATTTAGATTCTATGGGATTTTTTTTCTTAAGAAGAGATTAATTTATCACTGCAGTTTAAGAAAAATACCACAACAAAAGAATTACTAAATAAAATAGTAGCATACTGAATCTAGCAGTATATCCAAAGAATAATATCCCATCACCATATGGTCTTTATTTTGGAAATGTAAGGATGTAATGATACATTAATGTATAATAAAAGAACCTATCATATCAGTACATCAGAAGGGGCTATATAATCATTTCAGTGGTTCCTTATAAGACCTGCCTGATAGAGCCCCTTAATAAACTTAGAAAAGTAAGTTTATTTTACCTTTTAATACAAAATATCTATCTCAAACTTACTTTCATTTCATGTGGTTTTTAAGGCCATAACATTGCTTTTTAAAAACATGAATGATTAGAGAGAGAATTTATTGGTTGTAAGCATCAAAAAACATCTCTGGCTGACTTAAGTAAAACTGTAATTTTTAGAGAATATGAGGTAGCTCATAGAATGAGTAGGGACATGGAAGAACTGGGAATAGAGCAAGTCAAGGATGTAGGCATAATTCACTACCTTATCTAAATTCTTCCTTTGGAATTTAATATGCCTTTTTTATTTCCCCTTTCCACTTTGCTTAAGATTCAAAGTTATAGGAGAGAGAATTCTGTTGGTATAGTTAGGTCTTATGCCCTACTTGAGCTAGGAAAGAGTAAGGCAGTTGAGGTTTCAAGACTGTACACAGTGGGGAGGATATAATTCCCCAAAGAAAACTGAGTACAATTTGGACAGGTAAATGGATCCTAGGCAGCCAAGCCCCTAGGCAGTGTCCATCTTCCACAAAATTAACCAACAGATTTCCAATAAAATAGACAGTTTTGACTTTTTAACTAATTATAATTCATCATTTAAAGTATAAAACTTAGTCCTTAATCCTTAAATTACTTCTAAAAAAATTTAAATCTCAAATGCCTGAGACCTTAATTTATTAATGTATACTAGTAATATCAGTACTTTGATAGTTATGTAATCTTTATTTTTCTTTTTAGACAATGCGAAGACACAGAAATGAAGTGACAGTTGAACTGCGGAAGGTAAGGGTGATTTGCATTTAGAGAAAAGTAGTTAGAAGATTTTTCTGATGTTAAAATGCTGTATAAATTGAATAATGAAAATACTGGGCCAAATTAGTGGTCATCCCTAAAACCACACATTAGATAGTTTATAATGGTCTATAATCATAGTAGCTTTCATTTGTTGAGGTTCTAGGCACTGTGTGAAGTACTTTACCATCGTTGAAATTCTCATAACATCTGATGAAGTTAGATACTTTTTCCGTAATATCTTCTTTCTGTGGGCTGTGTACAGAAGAGAATTCCTCTCCCTTTCGCCATGTGAAAGTTATATACCTGTTAAAGATATTTTAGAGAAATAAATGAAAGAAGAAAAACCTTATACTTTGCCAGTTGAATGCAACTGCTGTTAAAATTTCTTATATTTTCTTCCATTATTTTTGGAGGACTTTAGAGTTACCTTCATCAGATTGTGTTTGAAATGTTTTATTAGAAACGATTATTTAAATTGCCAGTCAAGAAAATGCACATAATGAATTCTCTCTATATATGTACATTTAAAAAAATAGATTAAAAAAATCTTAGTGTTTATCTTAAATCCTTTTCCTGATCTAATTCACTCCTAAAACTTCTTCCTATGTTAAATTATATCTTGAAATTTTTCAGTTTTAGAGAGAAGAAAGGTCTTGATTCTGAAAGTACACCCTCTCTTATAGTCACTAGAATTGAATAAACCTGTGAATTTATTTTTTAATTTAATAGTAATTTATTTTATATGTACTTTGTACCATATACTGGCTAGGTAGCTCTTCAAATCTCTATTTTTACAAAGTACTAATATTGTTTGCCAGAAGCTCATATTTAACTGTGTTCACAAGATCTTCATCAGAAATTCATTTAGTTATTCAACCAAGCATCACTATTTGAGCTACTATCTCATGGAGTTGAACATTATATAAATAATCACATAACCAAATATATCTTTACAAATTGTAAATAATGTTGTGGAGGGAAAATAGGTAGCCATAAAAATTAACAGAGTGGGTTTTTTTTTTTAACAATGTGTTCAAGGGTGATTTGTCTGAAGAAACAACATTTAAGCTGAAACTTAAAGGATAAATTGGAATTAGCTTATTTTTCCTAAATGTTTGTGTAATCAGGTTTTGAATTTTTGCCCATCAATGTAATGCCATGTTCATTGGTGTAGTATTATTATATGGTTCCTGAAATTCATTCTCCTGTACCCTTTCCCCTCTCATTTTTTACTAATTTTAAAAATACTTGATAATTTCAGTGTCCTGTCAACTCCTTAACTCCTTTATGGCCACAACAGTATTTTGGTAATCATATTTGCAAGTTCTTTCAGATCCTTGGGTGATTTGGAGCAAAGAATGAACTGAGCCTTAGATTAATAAAGTAAAATGAGCTCCTTGCCAGTCTTAACACTTGAGACTTAACTTTGTTTTCTTTTTAAACATTTTATTGACATACACATACAAAAAAGTCCACACATTTTAAGTGTACAGCTTGATGAATTTTCATAAAGAGAATACCTGTACCCCAGAGTCCCTTCTTAGGTATTGCCTACCCCAAAGATAACCATTATCCTGATTTCTAACATCGTAGATTATTTTACATATTTTAGATTTTATATAGATAGAACAGTATGTGTCCTTTTTTGTCTGTCTGGTTTTTCATTCATGAAGTGGAGATTATTCTCTTTAATAGAGGCAATAGGGATAAAATTGGAATTAAGTAATTATGCATTTATTGTCATCTGTTAACATTATATCATCTGTCCCCAGGCCTGGGCCTTTACTTTTCCTTTACTTTTCATGTTTGCAATTCAGCTTTGTAACTTTTGTTTTAATTTTGGTATTATTCATAAGCCTCCCCTGTTTTAAGCTGTTTAGACTTGTGGTCCCCAACCCCCCTGTTAGGAACCAGACTACACAGCAAGAGGTGAGCAGCGAGTGAGTGAAGCTTCAGTCCTTTACGGATGAAGCTTCCCCATCTCTCCCCATCTCTCGCATCACTGTATAAGTTCCACCTCCCATTAGATGAGCAGCAGCATTAGATTCTCATAGGAGCACAACCCTGCTGTAAACTGCACATGTGAGGGATCTAGGTTGTGTGTGCTCCTTATGAGAATCTAATGGCTGATGATCTGAGGTGGAGCTGAGGAACGAAATCCTTCCTGAAACAAAGACTAAAGTTCAGGCAAAACTTAGTTGATTTTGATGTGATTCTACAGAGGTATATAGAGCTCCTCAAGAGAAGATTCCTCCAGTCTT
This sequence comes from Lepilemur ruficaudatus, assembly GCA_963574885.1. Taxonomy (NCBI): domain Eukaryota; kingdom Metazoa; phylum Chordata; class Mammalia; order Primates; family Lepilemuridae; genus Lepilemur; species Lepilemur ruficaudatus. The sequence goes on along the minus strand of CAUYRT010059842.1, from coordinate 18,034 downwards.
TATGGTCAGAGTGTCTGTCTCTGATTCCAGCCTTGCTACCTCTATTGCTCCATTGAGGAAAGAATCAGAGTATTATTACTTACTGATATTGAGATTCTTGAAAATACAAGAAAAGGGAGTTAGTCCCCAGAGTTCATTGATGAGCTCTATCTACCATTTGAGAAATTGAACTAGTGGATGTCATCCACTGATTGGTAACTTACTTCACCCTATGGAAGTTGGCTTTGAATATTTCATTTTCTAGTAGAATGTGAGCTTCTAAAGTGAAGGTAATAACCATATCCACCATCGACTCCCTGCCCCACCACAAGTCATTCCCCAACTCATATCAAAATACCTAATTGAATTCTGGATATGTAGTTGGTATTGATTAAATGCTATTATTCAAGAATTAAAAATTAGGCCAGGCGCAGTGGCTCACGCCTGTAATCCTAGCACTCTGGGAGGCCGAGGTGGAAGGATTGCTCAGGATCAGGAGTTCAAAACCAGCCTGAGCAAGAACGAGACCCCATCTCTACTAAAAATAGAAAGAAATTAATTGGCCAACTAAAAATATATAGGAAAAATTAGCCGGGCATGGTGATGCATGCCTGTAGTCCCAGCTACTTGGGAGGCTGAGGCAGGAGGATTGCATGAGCCTAGGAGTTTGAGGTTGCTGTGAGCTATGCTGATGCCACGGCACTCTAGCCCAGGCAAAAGAGTTAGAGTCTGTCTCAAAAAAAAAAAAAGAATTAAAAATTAGAATCTCTTAAAATTTGTATTTAGATTTAAATTAGTAATTGAAGTTTTAAGAAAAATACCTTAGATATAGCCAGTGCTACTCAAAAGTCCTGATCTGTGACAAGTTAGGAAGCTTGTGCACAAATATAAAATAAGGTACTGCTTCCTTTATCAAGAAAGTCTTTCTGACACAAACAAATGGAAAGCTATCCCATGTTCATGGATTGGAACAATTAATATTGTTAAAATGTTCATGTTATCCAGTGTGATGTATAGATTCAGTGTAATCCCTATTAAACTTCCAATCACATTTAGAAAAAACATCCTAAAATTTGTATGGAACCACAAAAGACCCCAAATAACCAAAGCAATCTTAAGCAAAAGAACAAAGGCAGGGGCATCACACTACCTCATTTGAAAATCTACTGCAAAGCTACAGTAATCAAAACAGCTTAGTACTGACATAAAAATAGACACATAGACCAATGGAATAGAATAGAAAGCCTAGAAATAAATCCACACATTTATGGTCAGTTGGTTTTTGACAACGGTGCCAAGAACACACAATGAGGGAAAGGACAGTCCTTTCAACAGTGTTGGGAAAACTGGCTATCCACATGCAGAAGAATGAGACTAAACTCTTGTCTCATACCATATACAAAAATCAACTCCAAATAGATTAAAGACTTAAACATAAAACCTGAAACTGTAAAACTATTAGAGGAAAACACAGGGAGCCAGGTGCAGTGACCCATGCCTTTGTGTAATCCCAGTAACTTGGGAGGCCGTGGCAGGAGGATTACTTGAGGCTAGGAGTTTGAGTCCAGCGTGGACAATACAATGAGACCCTATCTTTGAAAAAAAAAAAAGAAAGAAAAGAAAAGAAAACACAGGCAGGGGGAATACTCCATGACATTTGTCTGGCCAGTAATTTTCTCAAAAGCACAGGCAACAAAAACAAAAATAGACAAGTAAGATTGCATCAGTTTTTAAAGCTTTGGCACAGCAAAGGAAACAACATAGTGAAGATGAAGAGACAGCCTATAGAAAATACTTGCAAACTGTGCATCTGATAAGGGGTTATTATTAAGTAAGGAATTTAAACAACTCAGTAGCAAGAAAACAACCTGATTTAAAAATGGACAAAGGACCTGAATAAACATCCTCAGAAGAAAACATACAAATGACTAACAGGTATATGAAAAAATATTCACTATCATTAATCATCAGGGAAATCAAAACCACAATGAGATATCTCACACCTGTTAGAATGGCTGTTATCAAAAAGATGAAAGGTAAGTGTTGGTGAGGATATGGAGAAAAGGAAATTCTTGTACACTGTTGTTGGAAATGTAACTTAGTACAGCCATTATGGAAAATAGGATGGAGGTTTCTCAAAAAATTTAAAGTAGAGTTATTATATGATCCAGCAATCCTACTACTGTGTGTATATATCTAAAGGAGATTAAATCAGTATATTGAAGAGAGATCTGCACTCCCATGTTCATTGCAGTATTATTCACAATAGCCAAGATATTCACCAACAGATGAAGGGATAAAGGAAATGTGGTATATATACACAAGGAATACTATTCAGCCTTGAAAAAGAGGGTTATCCTGTCTTTTATGACAACCTGGATGAACCCAGAGGACATTATGTTAATTGAAATAAGCCAGGCAAAGAAGACAAATACCATAGGATCTCACTTAGATGTGGAATCTTAAAAAGTTGAACTCATAGAAGTAGAGAGTAGGACGGTGGTTATTAACTACAGTTAATAACAATGTATTGTATTCTTGAAAATTGCTAAGAGTAGATTTTCAGTGTTTTCATCACAAAAAAAATGATAATGGGGTAATTAATAGGTTAATTAGCTCATATCCATTCTAAAATGTATACATATTTCAAAACATGTTTTACACAGTACAGTAATACAATTTTCATGTCAACTTAAATTTTTTTTAAAGTAAGTCTTTCTGCATAAATAAATATTTGAATTAAACAGTGTGCTTAGTTTCACATTCTGGCATAAGCTCCTTGTCTTGTAGCAGACCTGTAACATAGTTTTAGGGTCATACTTTGAATAACACTGATATCAATCCATCAAAATTGAGGATGAAATCTAGTTATTAATACGTACTTTTTACCTGGCCTGTGACTCCTTTTGTGTGAACTCTTATTTTATTTTACCTCCTTGCTCTCTTCCTTTCCTATTTAGTTAGGCCTTTTTGCATCAACACTTTCACAGACACCTGTATTTGCATTTTATATTACATTGTAGACAGAGTTACATAGGAATTAGGTAACTCATCTAAAGTCACAAGCTAATAAATGGCAGGGCCTTTAACCATTATGCTATACTGCCTCTCTAAATAAATATTTGTTGAGTGAATATGCTTAATAAGTTGAGAGTCAGTCCAAAACCTGTTCCTGGTATTTTCAACTTTGGCACATTATATTAAACTGAATGTAATTGTTTCTTGATGATTGATCAGTCAGGTAGGCCATAAGGCCTTTATTGTCATTAAATCTGGAGGTGAGGCAGGTTTAAGGTCTTACGTAAAGAAAAAACCAAAAACCACCATACTGCCCCCTTGGCTGATCAGATCCAGTACTTGTTTTAGTTAATTGTTTAAAATATTTCTTTTTAAAAATGTCCTAAATTCTTAGGTTAATTACCTAAATTAATAGGTTAATTAGCTCATAACTATTCTAAAATGTATACATATTTTAAAACATCATGTTTTACACAATACAGTACTACAATCATATTATCAAGCCAAGAAGAAAAAAAATCATATGATCATATCAATTGATATAAGAAAAGCATTTAATGAAATCTAATACTCATTTCTGATAAAAACTATCAACAAGTTAGGACTAGAGGGGAATTACCTCATCTTGATAAAGAGCACTGCAAAAACCCCACAACTAACATTGTACGTAATGCTGAAAGACTGAATGCTTCCCCCCTCAGATTTGGGAGCAAAGCAGCGATGTACATTTTCACTGCTCTTATTTATTATAGTGCTGGAAGTTCTAGCCATGCCATAAGTCAAGAAAAAGAAATAAAATGTATATAGTTTGAAATGGAAGAAATACACCATCCCTATTTGCAGATAACATGAGTGTCTATGTAGAACATCCCAAGGAATCTCTAAAAAACCTTTTAGAACTAACAAGTGAATTCAACAAGGTCACAGAATAAAGAAATGCAAAAATCTTATGACATTTATGTATACTGACAATGAACATGCAGAAACCAAAATTTAAAACACAGTACCATTTTTAGTCCCTCCAAAGACAGTAAAGTACTTCAGTATACATTAACAAAACATGTACAGGATTTATATACTAAATATTACAAAATACTGATGAAAGATACCAAACAAGACTTCAGTAAATGGAGAGACATGCACTGTGGTCATGGATTGGAAGCCTTGACATAATAAATATGTCAATTCTCCCTAAATTGATAATTAGTTTAATGCATTTCCTATTGAAATTCCACCAAGCTTTTTTGTAGATATAGACAAACTTACTTTAAAATGTTACATGGAAAGGCGCAGGCATCTAGAATAGTGAAAGCAATCTTGACAAGAATAAAACAGGAGGCATTGTTTCATCCACTATGAAAGCTTACAGTGTATAGCTATAGTAATCATTACTATGTGGTATTGGCAGAAGGAAGGATGCATGGATCAATGGAACGGAAGATAGAATCCAGAAATAGACCCACACAGATACACCCAACTGATTATTGGCAAAGGTACAAAACCAATTTAATGGAGGAAGGATAGCTTTTTCAACAAATGGTGCCAGAACAATTGGACATTCATAGACAAAAATAGAACCTCAACCTAAAGCTCACACCTTATGCAAAAATACAAAAAGTATCATAGACTTAAATGTAAAGCACAAAACTATAAAACTTTTAGGAAAAAATCTTTAGGATCTAGGACCAAGCAAAGAGTTCTTAGACTTGACCACCAAAGCCTAATCCATGAAAGGACAAACTGATACATTGGATTAAAAAATTTTGCTCTGGGCCAGGCGTGGTGGTTCACGCCTGTAATCCTAGCACTCTGGGAGGCCGAGGCGGAGGATCACTCAAGGTCAGGAGTTCAAGACCAGCTTGAGCAAGAGTGAGACCCCATCTCTACTAAAAATAGAAAGAAGTTAGCTGGACAACTAAAACTATATAGAAAAAATTAGCCAGGCATGGTGGCACATGTCTGTAGTCCCAGCTATTCGGGAGGCTGAGGCAGAAGGATTGCTTGAGCCTAGGAGTTTGAGGTTGCTGTGAGCTAGGCTGACCCCACGGCACTCTAGCCCAGGCAACAGAGCAAGACTCTGTCTCAAAAAAAAAAAAAAAGTTTTTTTTTGCTCTGTGAAAGCCCATGTAAAGAGGATAAAAAGACAAGCTAGATACTGACAGAACGTATTTGTGAACCACATATCCAATAAAGGACTAGTATCCAGCATATATAATGAACTCCCAAAATTTAAGAATAAGAGCTGGGTATGGTGGAACATGCTTGTTGTTCAGGAGGCTGAAGCAGGAGGGTCACTTAACCAGGAGTTGGAGGCTGTAGTGTGCAATGATTGTGCCTGTGATAGCCACTACACTCCAGCTGAGACAGCATAGTGAGATGCTATGTCTTAAAAAAAAAAAAAACCAAAAACTCAACAGTAAAAAAAAGAAAGAAAAAATCCATTTAGAAATGGGCAAAAGGTAGGAAGAATCTTTTCATTGAAGGGGATACACAGAAAGCACATGAAAAGATGTCAGCATCGGCCGGGCGCGGTGGCTCATGCCTTTAATCCTAGCACTCTGGGAGGCCGAGGCGGGCGGATTGCTCTCAAGGTCAGGAGTTCGAAACCAGCCTGAGCAAGAGTGAGACCCCCGTCTCTACTTAAAATAGAAAGAAATTAATTGGCCAACTAAAAATATATACAAAAAATTAGCCGGGCATGGTGGCACATACCTGTAGTCCCAGCTACTCAGGAGGCTGAGGCAGTCGGATCGCTTGAGCCCAGGAGTTTGAGGTTGCTGTGAGCTAGCTGACGCCACGTCACTCACTGTAGCCCAGGCAGCAGAGTGAGACTCTGTCTCAAAAAAAAAAAAAAAAGATGTCAGCATCATTAGTCATCAGGGAAATAGAGATTCAAACCCATTACACATGTATCAGAACAGCTGAGATGAATAATAGTGGCAATACCAAATACTGCAAGGATGTGGAGAAATTGGATCACTCATATGTTGCTGGTAGAAATGTAAAATGGTACAGTCACTCTGGAAAACAATGTGACAGTTTCTTGCCTAAACCAATGTCTGTGTGACCCAGCACTCACACTCCTGGGCCTTTATCTCAGAGGAATGAAAACTTGTATAAAACCTGTACATACTTGTTGATATAGCAACTTTATTTTTAATAGCCAAAACCTAGAAACCACCCAGATGTCCTCTAATGGGTAAATAGACAAATGTATGTCTATAGTATGTACAATGAAATATTTACTCCTCAGCAATAAAAAGGAACAAAATATTGATACAAACAACAGTTTGTATGAATGTCCAGGAAATTATGCTTAAAAAATCCTATCACTAAAAAGTGTGATTCCATTTATATAACATTTTTGAAATGATAAAATTTTAAAAATGGAAGACAGATTAGTGGTTGCTAAGGGTTAGATATAGGGGCAGGGAGGTGAGAATAAGGCAATTTTGCTTATAAAGTGCTGCAAGATAGAGCATCTTGTGTTTTTGCAACTGTTCAGCATCTTGATGATGGTGTTGGGTACATGAATCTATACAGGTGATAAAATTGTGTAGATCTTAATATACACACACGTAAAATGGGAAATCTCAATAAGACCTGTGGATTGTATCAATGTCCATATCCCAGTTGCGATATTATACTATTGTTTTGCAAAGTGTTACCATTGGAGGAACCCAGGCAAAGGGTACAAGGGATCTCTCTATATTATTTTGTACAACTACATGTGGATCTCTAATTATCTCAATAAAAATTTAAGTTACAAAGAATTAAAGCGTAAATTAGTATCAAAAAACCCCAGCCATTTGATAAGATCAATTAATGATCCTGCAGGAAAAAAAATTGTTAGATTGTCAATTCATGTTATTAAAAAAAAACTTTTTGAAAACACACTGAGCAGAGTGCCCAAAATATAAATATATAAAACTTGTGGGTGAATATCCATGTAACTACCCAGCAGTAATGTCATTTCATAAATATTAATATTGAGGGAAAGATAGCTTTTGAGCATTTTTTTCCTATCTCTTTAGAAGCATTTAGTAGATACAGCCAGAGTTGGGCTGCTTCTAAAAAAAACCCAAGCAGTAGAATATCTTTAAGAAAATAGTCTCTGTAGCCACTACCTGGGTTCAAATTTTAATTCTAATATTTCCTAATTACACAGTTTAATTTAGCCAGGGTTCTCCATGTCCCCATTTACTCTTCTGAAAAGTAAAGATTTTTATTTCACAGGAACTAAAACTAGATGAGTATTTAAGACAATTAGGGTATTGTTGGATAAAAACAGATTGTATTATTTCAGGTTTGAGATGGGGGGGCGATAAATAATGTAATTATCCTTTTCATAATATTTATAAGAAGTGACTGCTGACTTGTTTCACAAACTTAAGTTTAGAATTGCAAGCAACTTTTCAAGATGGAAAGAGGAAATTGGGAATGAAAAAAAAGTACTTTATACAGAGATTAATGACATATAGATACTCTAACAATACTAGATTGGGTCATAAGCAATCTCTCATGGTTAACATTTTGATCTACAAAGTGGGAATTGTATGTGGTTCAACCTAATAGAAAACAGAAGATCTAAAAGGATTAGATAAACACATATATATGTGGATAATAGGTTAATAATGGTTTTTAAAGGAACTTAAGAGTATCTAATCTGTATGTGTGTTTAAGGATTGATAAGTCTTAAAACTAAACTAGTTCCCCATAAGCTCTGAGCTTCCCTCCCACTTGACAAAAGGAAGGTATACCTTTTATAGGTACTGAATTTATTGTAGTACAGTCTTCAGGAAGGTAAAAATCTTTAGGGCATCAAGTGAACGGACAGTTTAAGTTACTGGTTTTGATGAAGCCTCCTTTAATGATTAGTCACATCACCAGAAACCTGCCCAGGGATTATCTTTCCTTGGCTTGTACATATTTTTGTTAAGAGGAGAGTAGGGTTCTTGTGCCCTAGTAGATGTTTTGGTCTGTATTAGGATCTTTTCCATTTAAAAGATCCATCTTTTCCATTATGTAACAGGGCTTGTTACATAATGTTTGTTAAAAGAAACAGTTTACTAAGAAGCTATAATAGCTCCAAACTAGTATATGCCTAATAACATATGTCCAACTGTATAATGTAAAAATTGGCAAAATTAGAAGTAGAAATTTGTCAAAGACATAATCATTATGGGAGACTTTCTTAGTAATGAATAGATTAAGCACAATAATTAATAGAAGATAGAAATTTAATAGCTTGAACTAATAAACATGTAAAACCACATACATATTTGGAAACTGGTTTTGTGATAGTATAAGCTATAATTTCCAAACTATACTCTGAGGCACCATTGGGCTCCACAGTGAACTCAAAGGGATATTCTAAATTTTGAGAGTATACAGTGATATCTTTCAGATACCACAGAACTATTATATTAAGAGGCAGTTCAGTTTGAACATTAAATCACATTGTATTCCTTTTAATCAGTTTTTATTTGAGTGAAATAATTTTTCTTTCAATTTTTATGTTTTTCTTTTCTTTTTTCCAAATGACTGTTAAGTTATTTGGACCTACCTACTCCATAAAAGAAACTTAGATATTTCCTTTGGCCTACACTGTAGGCTGAGAAAGTTTGGGGACCTCTGGTATAAAGCAAATGTCAGCTAATTTCAGCATGTTGTACAGACCATGTTCTCTGAATATAATGTAATTAAATTAGAAATCAGTGAATAAGACAGTTACAAAAACCTCATAGTAGTTGAGGTTATAAAAATTTTAAAGTATTTCTAAATACATTGCGCATCAAAAAATACTAATGGAAAGTAGGAATATGTAAAATGAATGGTAGGAAAAATGTTATATGTCAGAACCTGTAGAATGCAGTTAAAGTGTTACTTCATGGAGAAATTTATAGCAAGGTGAGAGAAGGAAGAAATAAATAATACTAGGAATTTTAAAAGACATTAATATAAATATAGCATAAATTTTAAAACATTTAGCTAGTTTTTGCTGCATAATAAATTACTTCAAAACTAAGTATCTTAAAACAATATCCATTTTATTCTGCTAACAATTCTGTGGGTTGGCAGAATGGTTTTTCTGGCTTAGCCCAGTTCAGCTGCTTTCTGCTGGGCTCCCTTATTGTCTGTGGTCAGCTGGTGGGTTGATTCATGACCAGATGTTCTAGGATGGTCTCATGTAAATGTCTGGCTATTGGCTGGGGACCTTGGTTGTGTTCCACATAGCCTCATCCCCCACTGGCTCAGTGTTGTTCAGAAAAAGAGCAGCAAGCGAGGACCTGCCCTGATGTGTAAGCACTTTTCAAGTTGCTTAATGTCCCGTTGCCAAACAAGTCACACATGGCACAGCCATGCCTACAATCCGTGCAGGACTGGACTACTACACAGAGACATGGAACTGGGAAGGGGAATTACTGCCATTTTGGTAAGCAATCTACTACAAGTTGAATATGAGCAACTGTATGCCAATACATTTGAAGACTTAGGTGAAGTGGGCAATTTCCTAGAGGAAAAAATAAAAATAATTTATCCAGCTGACACAAGGAGATATGAAAAACCTGACTAGTTCTAAAAACAAATCAATATCAATAGGTAAAAATTTAACGTTTCTCATCCCTCCTATAAAAGAAAAGGTAGTCTTACGGGTGGAACTCCAGCAGACATTGAAGAAACAGATAATTTCAGCTTTATTAAATTATTTCAGAGAAGGTAGAAGGAACACTTCTCAGCTCATTTTATGAAGCTAGCAATAGCATGACCCCAAGCACCTGACCAAGACAGTCTGAGAAAAGATGCTTATCAGCAAGTTTCACTTAGGGTATAGGGGAAGAAAAATCCTAAATAAAATATTAGCAAATCAAGTTCAGCAGTGAATACTTTAAAAACAAATTCCGAGAAAGATTTATTCCAGGACTTGCAAGGATAGTTTAATGTTAGAAAATCAATTTACCATATTTAAAGAGGAAAGGGGAAAATGATATGTTCATTTCCATAGATGCAAAGAAGCACAATTTCATAAAATTAAGTACTCATTAATGACTTAAGGAGAAAAAAATAACAAATTGGGAATAGAAAAGAGCTACCTTAGCAGATAAAGGGTATCTTTACCGAAAAAAAGATAGCACAGGTTTATATAGTGACAAAACATGCTTGCTTTTATACACAACACAAAAACTGGTGTGATGCAGATAAGCATATTTCTCTCTATATATCTGAATCTTATTTAATCTGAATTTTAACATCGATATGAATTCTTCTTCAGTAACTTTCTGTTATAATCACTTTCATAAATATTGTATTGAACACTAGAAATATACCCTTTGAAATTTTAAATTAAAAAGGATATTAGAAATCATTTAATCTTTTGATATAATTTGTTCTGATTAATTCTATAGACAAACTAAAAATCTAGAGAAAACTGGTGATTTACATATTATGTGAAATGGCATGGGTTGCCATTACAAACAATTGAAGTCAGATACAATGTAGAAGTATATTTGTTAGTAGAGAATTCTTGTTTGTAAAAGTCAAATATCAAGAGTTTAAATCTGAGAATATGGCAAGTAGGTGGTGTTTATGTTAATGATAACCCACTCCCCACACCCACAGCAAGCATGTACAAACCTTATCATTTGAGCATTGAGCTCTGTCCATTAATCTGGCTTCTTAATAAAGTGCTTCAAGTAACCATTAGCAATAAGTACATAAAAGCTAGCATACTAGTTGAAATATATTTGCTAGATCTTTAAATTAATATTGTATCCCCAAATTGAAATCTTTACTAAAGATCAGGAGTCACAGTGTTGGTCAGAACAATTGGTGCTTAATGAATATTGTGTGTTTGGGGGGGGGGTATGTATATGTGTGTGAGAGAGAGAGAGAAAGCTGGACTGTAAGCCAGTTAATTTTGTTATCAAAGTCAGAGTGTGGCCTTGTCATTGATTTGCAGTATGCATGTTTAATTCATATTATTTTTATGTATTATTTGTTTCACAATTGCCTAATAAGGTTGAAATAATGTTAATGGGGTTTTCATTAACAGCAGCCTTCATGACTTCTTAAGCATTTATTGATTGCCTTTCAGAACAAAAGAGATGAGCACTTACTGAAAAAGAGAAATGTTCCCCAAGAAGAAAGTTTAGAAGATTCAGATGTTGATGCTGATTTTAAAGCAGTAAGTTACCTTGTTTTTATAAAAGTTTCTTTAAAATAATTTTTATAATAACTGGGAGAACTTCATTTTTAATATAAGACCAATTTTATAATGATAATTAAGTTATTTTAACTTTAGCAGATACGCTGTTTAATGTATGTAGTTTTGCTAATAAACTCTGCTGAATTACCTTTTTTTCTTTTTAAGCAAAATGTAACACTAGAAGCTATATTACAGGTATGTTATTGATTTAATAGTCTCATTTTGAAGTGTTTTGAAATTGATTTTTTTTTAATTTCTGAAATTTACATTTGGTATTACAGAATGCCACAAGCGATAACCCAGTGGTCCAGTTGAGTGCTGTCCAGGCAGCAAGGTAAATACCAGGTTTTCCAGAGAGAGCATTGTATCATACCTCACATGTGTTAGCTGATAGTCTAGAAGGAGTTCGTTGTTATTTCTGTTGATAGTTTGAAAATTATAGCAATTAATTTCTTATATTCCTTTTTCTAGAAAACTATTATCCAGTGACAGAAACCCACCAATTGATGACCTAATAAAATCTGGGATTTTACCAATTCTAGTCAAATGTCTAGAAAGAGATGATAAGTAAGTATGGATTTGACTCCTATTTACTTTTGGTCAGTTAACTTAAAATTTAGGATTGTTATTTAACCAGTAGGTTCAGTTTGGTTTTACATGTATGGTATTTTTCAATTGTCATACATTTTTATGTAATTTTCTTATTTTGTGATCAAATTCAGTAGTCTCAAAGTACTTCTCTTTTTAGTTTCTGAAGTGTGTATGTATTTTCTAGGAAATATTCAGTTATTGTTTATTGCCTGTTCTAACTTATCTTAAATATTGAGTCTTTATTAGGATTTTTTATTAGTAATATTTTAAAACAACCCAAATAGTATTTGAGTCACTCTTTATTTACGAGTCTATATATAGATTAACCTCATGACTGAGTCAACATGAATGGTTTCCAGCACTAAGTGGCTCTTTCTTTCCCTGGGAATATTCCAGCTGATCACTGATCCTCTGTGTAGTCTTTAAAAGAACTCCAGCTATGATTAGATGTCCAACATATGGTTTTTATTTGTGGTAAATTAAGAATAAGGGGACAAGTCATACTTATCTAGAAGAGAAGGGGGAAGACATTGCTAGGTGGTATCTTCTGAGGAACTGGCCCTATTTCCATTTGTGTTTAGAGATATCCCAGTGCCATGTCTTCATCAATTTGAATTAACTGTTAATGTTAAGTTTGAATTCCAAAATACTTTAAAACAAATGCTGTTTTTGCACTTAAGACCATTTAGACTGAAATTCGGGATATTTTGCTAAATGTTGTCCAAGGAATTTTCTGTTGACTAGATAAGAATAGTATATGAATGTTGCCACTAAGGTTTTTAGTATTTAAAAATACCCTCTGCTTTCATTGTGTGCCACAACACTCCTTCCCACCCCCCTGCAGGCTTTTAACACTTTTTAAAATACTATCATGTGTATTTTTTATAACAACATTTATTTGAGTAAAAGTAAATTTTATTTTAGCTGTTTAAAAAATAAATTCTATCTTACCTACACTTTTAGGGACCCCATTTTGTTCTTGATCTGCTGCTGCTGCTGCTGCTTCTTTTTCCTTTTCTTTCCGGCCTTTGGCACAGACTCATTTGTGTGAGTGTGTCTCTGAAAGATAGCATATATACAGAAAAGTATACTAAAATATATACAGCTTAATGAATAATTATAAAACACAGACCTCTGTAACCACCACCCAAAGCCAAAATAGAAAATTGTCAGTGATTTGGATCTGACTATATGTATTTGTCATGGGAAGTTGTGTTATAGTGTTAAAGATCTTAGACTTTGGAGCCAGATTAGACCCTTATTTAAATCCAGGATTTGCTGCTGCTGAAAACCCAAGTGGCTTTTGCACCTCAGATACCTCATCTGTAAAATTATGGTGCCTCATGCCTGTGATCCCAGACTTTGAGCTGAAGTGGGAGAATCACTTGCAGCCAGGAGTTCAAGACCAGTCTGGGCAACATAACAAGGCCCCCATCTCTACAAAAAATTAAAAATTAACCATGTTTGGTGGTGTATGCCTGTAGTCCCAGCTAGTTGGGAGGCTGAGGTGGATGGATTGCTTGAGCCCAGGAGCTCGAGGTTGCAGTGAAATGGAATCACACTGCTGTGCTCCAGTCTGGGTGACAGAGTGAGGACCTGTCTCTTAAAAAAAAAAAAAAAATAGGTTTGGTAAGGAATGGAAATAATATATACAAAACACTCTATACAATACCACACTTAAAGTAAATGTTCATTTATTACTTATTGCACTCATTTATTTTTTCTGTGTCTTCTGTTATTCTCTCTTTTTTTTTTTTTTTTTTTTGAGACAGTGTCTCACTTTGTTGCCCGGGCTAGAGTGAGTGCCATGGCGTCAGGCTAGCTCACAGCAACCTCAGACTCCTGGGCTCAAGGGATCCTTCTGCCTCAGCCTCCTGAGTAGCTGGGACTACAGGCATGCGCCACCATGCCCGGCTAATTTTTTCTATATATATCTTAAGTTGGCCAATTAATTTCTTTCTATTTATGGTAGAGACAGGGTCTCGCTCTTGCTCAGGCTGGTTTCGAACTCCTGACCTTGAGTGATCCGCCCACCTCGGCCTCCCAGAGTGCTAGGATTACAGGCGTGAGCCACCGCGCCCGGCCCTGTTATTCTCTTTTTTTCACATGACATCTTAGAAGACTTTCCCTGGCTTTGTAATTTTATTTCTTACATATACCCATTTTCCTAATTAAGGCCTCCATTTCTAGTACTTTGCCAGACCAACTAACCGGCTTAATTACTCTTTCTCTTTCATATCTGGGACAACATATAACATCTATAATCTTTATCCTTATTGTCCTTTTACTTCTCCTCTGCTTCTGATACCTTCTTATTTCCTTCTGCCAGAATTCATCACATACAAGGAAACTTCAAAAAGTTCACGGAAAAGTGGAATTAAAAGATAAAAATAAAAAACGCAAATTTTTTTTCTCAACATATGCTCCATTAAGGTCAATACACTTTTGTAAGTGATGATAGCAGCCATTTAGTACACCCCTAAAGTATTGAGGATCCTGGGACTTTTACCATGTCAATACAGTCTTCTTTACATTATTAACTAAAGAAAAATGGGTGCTCTTTACAGATTTTTTAAAGATTAGGAGACAAAAAGAAGTTAGTAGGAGCCAAATCAGGACTATAAGATGGATGCCTAATGATTTCCCATCAAAACTCTCACAAAATTGCCCATCTTTGATGAGAGGAATGAGGAGGAGGATAGTTGTGGTGGAGAAGGACTGTCTGGTAAAGCTTTTCCAGGCATTTTTCTACTAAAGCTCTGACTAACTTTCTCAAAACACTCTCATAATCAGATGTTATCGTTCTTTGGCCCTCCAGAAAGTCAACAAGCAAAGTGCTTCAAGCGTCTAAAAAAACTGTTACCATGACCTTTGCTCTTGACCAGTCTGCTTTTGCTTTGACTGGGCCATGTCCACCTCTTGATAGCCATTGCCTTGATTGTGCGTTGTCTTCAAGATCATACTGGGAAAGCCATGTTTTATCTCCTGTTAAAATTCTTCAAAGAAATGCTTCAGGGTCTTGATCCTCTTGGTTAAAATTTTTATTGAAAGCTATGTACTCTTGTCTGTAGCTGATCTGGGTGCAACAGTTTTGGCACCCATCAAGCATAAAGCTTGCTTAACTTTAATTTTTCAGTCAGAATTGCATAAGCTGAACCAGTTGGGATCTCTATGGTGTTGGCTGTTGTTTGTGCTGTTAATTGTTTGTCTTCAATTAGGGGTGAACAAGACTAATTTTTCCTTGAAAATTGATATGGATGGACTGCCTCTGCAGGCTTCATCTTCAATATTGTCCTGTCCCTTCTTAAAATGAGTTATCCATTTGTAAACTATTGATTTCTTAAGACAATGTTCCTATAAACTTTTCATAAAGCATCAGTGATTTCACCATTCTTCTACCCAGGCTTCACCATAAATTTGATGTTTGTTCTTGCTTCAATTTTAGCAGAATTCATGTTGCTGTTTAGGGGCTCTTTTCAAACAGTTGTCTTATCCTTCATAGGGCTTTTAACTAGATCCTGTTCAGCCTTATTATAACAAATTAATAGGAGTTTATTTTGGTGCAAACAAATTGAAAATCCATGCATACTTTTTTCATAATATACATTTTCCATGAAAATAAGTTCCCTCCTTGTAGTTCTTATCTGCTCCTCCATTTTCTAATCTGTTCCATCTTTTTAACCTGTAGAATATATTTCCATCCTCACTGCTTGCTGTATCTCTGACATTTATTTTCTTTAAAACGTTTTCCTTGTTGGATCTCCCCGACCTTTTGATACTAACAACCTCACTTTTTTTCCTCCATTATTTATAGACTTTTCTTTTAATTCCCTAACCTTTGACTTATTTTAGTTTTTTCTGACTACACTCTCTCCTACTTTGGTGTTCTAGTTAAGGGAATTTGTATTTTTTCAACTCTCTATCCTAACTTAATTTTGATAATTTCCTTCTAACAAGCCTTTCCTACATGTCTTTTAGCAGGTTTCTCCTACATCAGTCTTAGCCTTTTTTATCCATTCTGCACTGCATACTTTTGACTCTAACATGATTATTATTATTTTTTTACTTCCTCTTTCAATAGCCCCCTAAATTTAGTATGTCTGTAGAATAAATTTCAAGTTCTGGAGCCTAAATTTTGAGATACACTCTAGACTCTTGCCTTCCAACATGTGTGCACGCGCACACACACACACCCATTTTACTTTTATATGTCTTCTTAGCCTTAGCTCTCTTGATCTATTCCTTGTCATCCATACACATCATGATCATTCCACCTATGATAGCTTTTTATTTCTAGCTGTCAGTGCTTTTTTTTAAAATCTGTCTTTGAAAAGGTAGTTCAGTTTTCACTTTCTTTCGGAGGTCTTCCATCACTATTCCAAAATAGAATGATCTGATCTTTTCAGCAAAATTATATAGCCTTATAATATCTCCATTTTGTAAAGAAGATGGTGCAGTGGAGTCAGATGGGATGTCAGCTGTAAGACTAGCTTAAAGGCTGTGGCAATGATTCAGGTGAAATGATGAGGGTGTCAGCTTGCACAGTGGTATTAAGGGTGATTCTGTAAATGTAAAAAATATTTAAAAGGTAGGATTGACATTGCTTAGTGATTAGATGTGGTATCTATGGAGAGGAAAGAGTCAAGGGAAATAATGACTGGCTAAATGTTGCAATGCCAGTGGACGTAAAGAAGCAGGTTTACAGTGATTGGCTTTGGGAGCCCATGAGATTTGCAGGTAGAGATAGCCAGCAGGCAGCTGGGTATAACACAGTGAAATCCAAGGGCAAAGTAAGGGATAGTCATATAGGTCCATAATTCATAAGTTCAAAATTTGGAGAAACAAGAACACTTTCATAAGTCGTAGTTATGTGTCTAAAAAGATTTTTTAATTGTTTTTTTCTAGTCCTTCATTACAGTTTGAAGCTGCTTGGGCATTAACTAATATAGCATCAGGAACATCTGCACAGACTCAAGCTGTTGTACAGTCTAGTAAGTAAATTAAATTCCTTACTCTTTGAACTATTCTTTTAAATGATGACAAGGAAGTAGAGTTTTGTAGTAAAGACTGAATTTTATCTTGTAACATTTTTCAAATGGTGAATTTTATAAGTTGCTTTGAATGATTAATGTATTTTCTGTAGCTATCATTAATCTATCATTAAATAATCTTAACTGTGGTTACTAAAAGGAGAGTAGGGGCCAGGCGTGGTGGCTCGCACCTGTAATCCTAGCACTCTGGGAGGTCAAGGGAGGAGGATCGCTTGAGGTCAGGAGTTCGAGACCAGCCTGAGCAAGAGCGAGATCCTGTCTCTAGAAACAAAAAATTAGCCTGGCGTGGTAGCGTCCGCCTATATTGCCAGCTACTTAGGAGGTTGAGGCAGGAGGATTGCTTGAGCCCAGAAGTTTGAGATTGCTATGAGCTAGGCTGATGCCATGGCAGTCACTCTAGTCCTGGCAACAAAGTGATACTCTGCCTCTAAAAAAAAATAAAAATAAAAGGAGAGTAGGGTTTTATCTTTTGGGGTAGGGTAGAGACCATCCTCTAGAAACAGGAATTTGAATTTCTGTTTCTAATGTCTTAAAGATGCTAAGTCACTTCTGTCTTTTAGCTTATAACATATATATTTTTAAAATTTTACTTACCTCAAGATGGGTTAATGTTATTGGTATGTTGACTGAAACTGACATAAGCTATTTGGAAAAATACTAGATATCATTAAGTACATTGTTTCTTCCATTGTGGGACACTGAGCTGACTTTAGGTGGTAATGAAGGTGATTTTAAGTTGTATATGATATAGCAGTAAGTTACATTGAATCATGTGGTAAGAATACTATTCTCTTTCAGTTCTTTTCCAGATATTTCAACAAGAAATGTCAAGGAGAAAGTTTCCAATTAGGTGTTAGATACAACAAAAAGGAAACAGGTTTTAGACTGGGGCTTTCAGTAGAAACTAGGGGGAGTACAGTTGAATAAAAATTTTTTATTTTCATTGTTTATTTCTTAGTTATCTCCTGTTTGTGGTAAGTGATCCTGGTCTTCTATTTACAAGAGTGACAAATTCAGTTAAAAATACAAGTCAACGCGGTGGCTCACACCTGTAATCCTAGCACTCTGGGAGGCCGAGGTGGGCGGATTGCTCAAGGTCAGGAGTTCGAGACCAACCTGAGCAAGAGCGAGACCTCGTCTCTACTAATAATAGAAAGAAATTAATTGGCAAACTAAACATATATAGAAA